>JABUQX010124214.1:0-35348 GCA_015478945.1 Trachelipus rathkii | reverse complement strand
TTATATACTAACCATTGAATATATGCTAACATAACAAAGGTTTTCACATTAATACTAACATAGCAGCATCATATGAACTAAGAAAATAATGTACAACGACAAGCTAACACAACTTAGCAAGAATAAAGTGTTAGCATTAACAAAGCTCCACATAACACCTGTAAAGTAACTAACATTGCATACAAACGTAACCTATTCATACTTTTTCAAGCATATCTCTAACTTATTAACGTTAATTTTACATTGACATAGTAATATTTAACAAGGATTTATCATAATCTTGACCAATTATCATACAAACCAACGAATAATTGTAAACATAACAAAGTTTTATCCAAACATAACACAAAAATAAGTTCTTTATATATATATGCTTAACCAACAAAGCTTTAGCGTCAATAAAGCTACCATATCATAACCGCAACTAAGAATATAATGTACAAAGGCAAACTTAACATACCTCGTGTATGAATAATCAGCTAACATCCCCTGAAAATTCCCTACTTGTCAAAGGTAAAAGTAGCTATTAGGTCACACAATACTCGATATGTTCCTACTTTTCTCACATATCCGCAACGGTAAAGACGCATCATCTAACAAAATCCCGCAACAAAGTGACCACTCCATCAAAGATACCAACATCTGGAACTATGAAGATTAACACCATCTTCATCAAAGTGTCACTCGTTTGAGTATAACATCAATTGTCCTATGAATAAAACTAGACATTAGCAAAATTCTAGAGACAAACCTAACATTACCCAGCAAAAACTTAACCTAGGCTCACGTTTCTAACTCATCATCGTCAGTTTAACACAGTAATATCTTACAAAAAACTCATCATTTTTCTTCTAGCAAATCAGTGTTATTTTCACATTGTCATAGTAATATTTAACATAACGTACCTAACTTACGAATAAGCAGTTTTCATTAATCCAGTAAATCAAACCACCCATCCCTGCAGTCCCCCTACCCGTCCCACACGCCTGTGATCTATTGAACTATTGATTCAAGTCATATTTCAAGTATCATTTTTAGATAAACATAACATAAAAATAAGTTCTTTATATACTAACCATCGAATATATGCTTAACCAACAAAGTTTTAGCATCAATAAAGCTAACAAATCATAACCACGACTAGGAATATAATATACAAATGCAAACCTAACATACCTCACGTATGAATAATCAGCTAACATCCTGAAAAATTCCCCACTGATCAAGGTAAAGTAGCTAACAGGTCACACAATACTCGATATGTTCCCACTTTTTAAGCATATTAGCTACAGGTAAAGCCTTATTATCTAACAAAATCCCATAACAAAGTGACCAATCTATCAAAAATACCATCTTGAACTATGAATTGACACTATCTTCATCCAAGTGTCACTCGTTTCGAGTATAACATCATTGACCTATGAATAAACGTAGACATTAGCAAAAGTCAAGGGCAAACCTGACGTTATTCAACAAAAACTTAACCTAGGCTCACGTTTCCTAACACATCGTCAGTTTAACACAGTAATATCTTACAAAAACTCATCCATTTCTCTAACAAATCAGTGTTATTTCCACATTTTCATAGTAATATTTAACATAACATTACTTAACACGAATAAACAGTTTCATTAACCACGAGTATCTAAAGCAACACATTACCTTCCGAGAGAAAACCAGGGATGCGCCCCTTGAAAGGGTGTGAATCCGCAGGTGATCACGAAAGGGTGTAAGCGGGCTGGGCCTCCAGCCCGAAGGGCTGAGGTACCCTTCAGGGGTAAAGCCCACCCACCTTTTCAGTGATCCCCCTCGCAAATTCACACTACCTGGGCGCCATCCTATCGGAAAATATGTGTGCCGTCTTTCGTGGTCTATTTGTCGTAAGTTAAAACCTGACCATGTTAAATATATTACAATTAATGACATTTTCAGTTAGAGAAATGATGAGTTTGTAAGATATTCATATGTTAGCGGCGTGTTCGACAGGATGGATTTGGTGTCGGAACGCTGGTTTTTGCTAGCCTGCGTTCATAAGGTCAAATGTGATCATACTTTCGACGGTACTGACGGAATGAATGATCAATTCATGGTTCAGATGGTAATGGGCACGAACACAGTTTGTCGCTGACCAGGGATTTTGTTATCTAATGGGCACCTGACGCTGCCGGGGTGAGGCGCCGACCTGTGCACGATCGGTAATTTCGGGGTGTTAGCTGACCGGTATGACGGGTTCCTTCAGCGTATATTCTGGTCGACAGTTGCTGTTGTTGCTGATGCTGTTGCTGTTCTATTTGTAATATAAACTATTTGCTGTTTTGTCAAATGATGTGACCCAGTCAGCTGGTTCAATAACGGGCGGACGACAGAAACTCTGTGACAGTTAGCTGGCTGTTTGTCGCCGAAGTTAGAGCGACCATGTTAAATATTACTATGATGGCCTGTAAAAACTATTTGATTTCTTCAGAAAGAAGTGATTTTGGCGCAGATGCGTGTTGGCGCACGATGATATGTTAGAAACGTGACGCCTGGTGGATTTAGCACGAACCAACCAGGCTGCTGCGCCCTGGCAATATATGTTTGATCGCAAGGACAATTGATGTTACGAAGGCTGAAAAGATGATTGGTACCAGTGTTGGCTATCACGATTAGTGATCGCGTAGGAGACACACTGTCCCAGATGTTGACCTGATTGCTGTATATTGAGAGGAAAGGCTGGGAACCCATCACGTGATGACACAGCTACTTTGATATGAAATTTTCAGGTGTTAGCTGATGCACGCTGAAGTTTGCTGCTACTGATACCGATAGCGCGATTATGTCTTTGGCTTTGATTAAGCGCGGTTGAGCAACATAAAGAATTTGACGGTGTTGTGTAAAACGTTATGTTTACAATTGATAGACGATTCAGATGATGATCACTGATTAAATCAGTGATGTAAAAATTAACGTTAATATGACCAGAGTATCTTGGGCGTATGAATGCCGTTGCTCTGGCTGTTTGGGTGTTAAGTGTGAGCTTTGGTGTATTGTATTCTTTAGCAAGACAGCCATTGATCGTTGCTACGACCTAACGAATTCATATGATACCCATATTGCTTATATTATATGAAAACCTGGTATGTTAGCATGGTTAATACAAAGAACTCATTTTATATGTTTATCGAAATGATAGTCTAAATGCTACGTAAAATCAGTTGTTAATGTAAAATTAACATTGATATGTTAGCGATATGCTTGAAAAAGAGTGAATAGGTTACATTTTGTATGCTGTGCTAGGTCCTTTACTGCTATTAAGTATGGAACTTTGTTAATGTTAGTTGTTTATTCTAGCGTAAGGTGTGTTAGGTTTTGTCATTGTGCGCTCATGTTCTTAGTTCTGGTAATGCTATGTTGCTTTATTAATATAGCGAAAACAATGTTACGTTAGCATATATTTCGTTGGTTGGTATATAAAGAACTTATTTTTGTACTATGTTATTGTTGTTGTTGTTGTTGTTGTTGTTGTCGTTGTTGTTGTTGTTGTTGTTGTTGTCTAACGAGAATATATACCCTTTTGAACTGATATGGTTCGTTCATTCGTCATATACGACCTAATTGATTAGTTGAAAGAAAAGAGAATACAGTACCTATAAGGGTTGTTTACGCATACGATTTCCCTCAGTAGGATATTTTCACTGTACTGGTACGATGACATCTCCCCGCATCTCGACGCTTGTTGATATCTTCACCAGGAGCTTCGTTATTCCCAACGTTGTCAATAAAATTTTATCGTCAACCTGATGGATACCGATACATTGCTTGTATTCCTGCCAGAGAGTCAAATAATAAACCTTTATTCGTTTGTGCTGATGGATTCATCAAGATTATCGACATCGCTGCTGCATGGCTAGAGGATAAGGATATGTTATCAATGGTTCGACAGTAGTGAAATATCTATCAGAGGTAACAGTGTAAGAGGTCATAATAGAATAGACGTTGTGCTCTCGTCGTGTGACAATGATAAAACCATTGATGTACGCCACTACTGGAGACCCGTCGATTGTGTGACCTTCTATCGCACCTGTATAGGTTTCACTGTTCGAACACCTGAAAATATTACAGCATTGCTTAAAATAAAAAACGAATTAACATCACACCTTAACGATGTTGACATACTTGAGGACATAATACATATAGCACATGGTTGTAATCTATGATATTTACACCGAGAAACATGTGGTTTCCCCATATAATGCAGTATACGGGAGTGCATTAATAACTATCAGCCTGGATAAGTTTACTTCTCTCTTGTATGAGAGAGAATGAGTGCTGTTGAATCAAAATATACCGAAAAATGCTTTAGTGTTGCTGAAGGCATTTATACTTACATCCTTTTAAAGGATTTTGAATCTTTAGAGAGATATATAGAACGTACCCAACTTGAATCCTATGTTCTCTGATTAGATGAATTAATATATTTAAAATAAACTTATATTTTTATGTGTTTATATGTTTTTATGTATTTATATAACGCTCTTTTCAATGAAAATTATATGTTATAAAATATGAAAACTTGTTTTACTTCCCTCGTATGTTCGATTTATTGACTACATTGATGATGATAGCTGTTTATTCGTCTGGTTGTTGTGTGTTAAGTACGTTATGTTCATAGTTTAGCTTTACAGAAGGTAAAACTTTACTTTGTTTGTCTTTATCCATTAGGTATTATGATGGTTAGGTATGGTTATGCTAAATTTTTTGTTAAATATTACTATGTTAATGTAAAATTAACATTGTTATGTTAGAGATATGGTTGATAAAGTATGAATAAGTTGCGCCTTGCCCACATTGTTAGTTACTTTTACTGTTGATAAGTTTGGATCGTTGTTAATGTTAACCATTTATTCCTGCTTAAGATGTGTCAGGTTTGTCTTTGTACATTATTTTCTTAGTTCTGGTAATGCTATGTTGGCTTTATTAGTGTGAAAACTTTGTCACGTTAGCACACTTTTGCTGGTCTGTATGATAATTACACAAGGTTATAGTAAATTTTTGTTAAATATTACCATGTTAATGTAAAATTAACATTGTTATGTTAGAGATATGCTTGATAAAGTGTGAATAAGTTACGTTTTTGGATGTTATGTTAGTTACTTTACGGGTGTTAAGTGTGGAACTTTGTTAACGTTAACAGTTTATTCCTGTTTAAGATGTATCAGGTTTGTCGTTGTGGGTTATATTCATAGTTCAGATGATGCTAAGTAAGCTTTATTACTGTGAAAACTTTGTTACGTCAGCATATATTGGCTGATGTTTGTATAAAGAACTTGATTTTATGTTATGTTTATCCAAAAATGATACTCAAAATGTGACCTTAATCAATAGATCAATAGATCACAGATGGTCAGGAGGGAGGTTGGATGCTGGCTGGATGGTGGTTTGATTTAGTGATTTACTGCTTTAGGGTATGTAAAAACGTAAATTTGTAAGTTATAAATAAAAAGAATAAGAAATTTTATTTATTTATTTATTTATTTATTTATTTTATTTCTTAATGGTTCTGAAACCATTATTTTCGAAATCTACAGACCCAATAACATATATAAGGACACCATGTGCATCATTACACAAATATTTAATAACTTCGGCACCGCACCGGAGCCAGAAACGGTGCCGTGCAGCTGTCAACTCCTACTCCTCTGAGTCAGACTCCTTCTTCATTCTTTCCCTCTTTATTCATCTTTCATCCTTCTTCACTCCTCCTTTGTTTTTTGCACTCTGTGCTCTTTTTTCAGTCGGAACCCCCTTAATGGGGGTCCTAGACACCCTACACGGGCTTATAACCGTCATATTCGAACTCTACGACCTCGATAACCCTTATAAGGACACCAACATTGTTGTTATACGACTGTTTATTAACTCGGCACCGCAGTGGCTCCAGCACCGGTGCCGGAGCCAACTCCTCAGATTCACATATCAAGTCTTTCTAGAAACTCAACTCTGAATCCTCTCACTAAATTTCACCCAATTACGAACACTTCGATTTTTTAAGTGGGGGTGGGGTCCCCCTTCGGGGACCCACGGGGACGTAACTTCGTATACAACAAGGTTACCTCCCCATCTAACACCCCTCCAAATTTTAGCCTGATACGATAACTCTAACCCATGGAGATATATATATCGAACTCGGAACTGGATGCGAAGAAGAAACCGTGGTGGAAATAATAACAAAAATAATAATAATAATAATAATAATAATAATAAAAATAATAATAATAATAATAATAATAATAATAATAATAATAATAATAATAATAATAATAATAATAATAATAATAATAATAATAATAATAATAATAATAATAATAAGCTGAGCAGTCTGATGCAGTGCAGTGCGGGGCGGTGCGGTGCGGCGCGGTGCGGTGGTGCGGAGCGCTGCGGGGCATGCGATGCGGTGATGAAGGACACGCAGAAGGGCTTAAAAAACAACTCAGAAGTGTTTCCTCCGGAAACACTTCTTCGAAGTAATAATAATAATAACAATGTGTTTGTGTATGCGCACGCGCGCTCTGTCTGTGTCTGTCGGTCAAACAGACCTTCGGTCTGTTTGACCTCCAGGTGCTCGGTTGCCCAAACGCTTGTTAGGCCTAAACTCATCCACTCGGATCAAGCAACAAAGGCGCGTAAGCCAGAGCGCCGTAGCCACCCTCGGGGGTGACCCCCCTCTATATACATCCCACCAACTTGAAATTTACCCTGTTTCGTCCTTATCCCATACATAGCTTATATTCCAAGTTTAAAGCAAATATCTCTTATACTTTTTGAGAAAAAGCTGTAGGATACCAAACTGGTGAGTTACTACTATATATATATATATATATATATATATATATATATATATATATATATATATATATATATATATATATATATATATATATATATATTTTCTTTCTATATATATATATATATATATATATATATATATATATATATATATATATATATATATATATCTTCTTTCTTTCTTTATCTACCTCTCCTTCCCAAGATTATATATATATATATATATATTCGATCCATTGCCAAACCTACGAATATGATAATTTGCTGTTTTTCGCTTATGTGCACTGGCAGCAACGATGGAATGCTGAAAGCACCAATGTGTTTGATAAGGTATAACCCCGATATGACCGATTTGTTGTTTAATTCAGGTGTTGTTCCAATGCCTAATACGAACATTTAAATATTTTTCTTTTAATCTTTTAGAAACAAAGAAATTTGCACATTCATGAATTTGGCACTGAACCGCTGATATACATATTCACATAAATACTTTTAGGAATACAAACATTTATTAAAATACTAATTTTAAATTTAGAAGGTCTTGGTCAGTTTTAACTTTTTATGTCGGCCATAAATAAAATATAAATTGGCAATAATTAATTTCAAGTCAATCATAATACAGGATTTACAGTTTTTTTTTTTATTATTGCAAACGAAAATATAAATTAGTAAATAATTATAATAATAAAAAAACTTACAACTGGCAACAGTAATTTTGTAATTTTGGGTAAATTTTCTCCCATAATATTAAAAATTTCAAATTTACAATTGATTATTAAAACGGATTAAAATTTAAAGACAAGGACATTAAATGAAGATAAATAAAATTTGTTTCTTTAAACAAGCTATGTATATTTAAACTATATTTAAGAAATATAAGAAATGCAAAAACTAACTACTTCCCCATTATTAAATCCTAATGTTGCAAGGTATAGAATAAATATATAATCACACCCATTCACTTAAAGTTTTCAAACTCATCTTAACATATACGGTTTGATTATTTCTTAAACCTTAGTGCACACTTTACATAAACCTATACTTAAGAGTGACTGTCTAAAATTATATAATATGCTAACCTAACATATTTCGTAATTCATGCTTCAGCCTGTTACAAGCATAGAAGTAGAGCAGTTTGTTAAAGACTTAAAGCTGACGAAAATATCCCTTTAAAATTGATACTTCTTCACTTACCATATACAAAAGATTAGTTCCCTGGAAGTTTATTAAACATTAAATTTTTTTAGTTGAAAAACAATGTTTAACTTTTCAGAACATTTTTCATCTCTTCAAGGCAAAAGGTTTACAACAATATTAGAACTGAAAACCTTTAAGTGAGTCTAGACAATTTTTTTATCCTTCAAACCCTTTTTCCGCTTTATCCCATTAAAGTGATGGAGAATCTTGCTTTCATTGCAACAATTTAGATGTTAACATTTGTGCAATATATATATACCGGTATATATATATATATATATATATATATATATATATATATATATATATATATATATATATATATATATATATATATATATATATATATATATATATATATATATATATATATATATATATATATATATGCCTCTGGTAGAAATAGACCAGAGACTTGGCACCACCTAAAATGATAAAATTACAAACCATAAATTCAGCCAGATTTTGGTATTATATTGTTATTATGCATAGTTGTTTTTGACATTTGGTGCATATGCTTTTATTGAAAACATGCATTGAATAGTGGTGAATATATTAAAACTGCATGCTTGATTTACTGGAAGTTATAGTAACTGTTGTTAGGTATTATATGGGCAATGTTTGGGCATCCTTTTTTACCTTAAATTGCATGTACTATGGACTGGGATATTGAATGTAATTGGAAAAATCGCATGATTGGTTTTATTTATGGTAGGGTATTCTATATACTTGTCCGGTATTCTCTTTATATCTTTATAATTGTATGAACTGCAAAGGGTACTTTACTGTCTGTTTTTCTTATGCAGGTATGTTCTTACCCGAGGTAAAATAAAATCAGATGGGCAATCTCAAAAGTTTGTAAATTTTTATTCTCAAATCTTTCACCGTGATTTTTATAATAATCGGCAAGATTACACAGATTTTCTTGAGTTTAAACGGTACTTTTCAATGGTATATGAACTATCCTAAGGGCTAAAGATCTCTCTCTCTCTCTCTCTCTCTCTCTCTCTCTCTCTCTCTCTCTCTCTCTCTCTCTCTCTCTCTCTCTCTCTCTCTCTTTTAGTTCATCGGCTTTCTCTCTCTCTCTCTCTCTCTCTCTCTCTCTCTCTCTCTCTCTCTCTCTCTCTCTCTCTCTCTTTGAGTTCAACGGCAAAGATTCTTCCAAGATCTTAAAGACCCTTCAAGTGTAGTGTCCCAAGAATCAAGATCTTTAAATCCTGCTTAAGAAATCTTTAACGCTCGGTCATGAAATTTCAATACTTAAATATCGTTGCAGCCGACCTGGAATGGTTACGTGATTGTAAACAAACATCGGAGATACAATCTTTTATTTAATACTATACTATTATATTATTCTATACTCCTATACCTTTTGTAGAAGCTTTTTTACTGAATTAAATTTATATAAATATTATTATGTGTCATTATTGAAGCAATTCTAATCGTTAACTTGCTTTTAAAATGTGTGAAGTTAAATATTAATGATTTGTTTTTCTTCAATTCACCTCGTATTTTAATGATTTCAATAATTTAAATATTTTAAATATTTTTGTTTGTATCAAGTTTTATTTCATTTTTTTCTGATATTGAATAAATTAATTAATTAAAAGGTTAAATCTGATAAAAATATACAGCCAAATTCTTAATATCAATTAAGAATTTTGCTGTATTTTCAGAAAATTTCTCTGTGAATCCAGAATTTTTTTGAGGATCGCATTCTAAGAGATTCAACTCAAAATTCAAGGTTAACTTTTAGAAGAACAGCAAACTGCTGAATAGCTCTTATGGCAGGTAACCTTACCCACTTTAGAGGTGACTTGAATGGTTAGGCAGGTAATGGTGCATTGCAGCCTTCCTCAAGGTTGAAATGTTGGAAAGCTTCCGGAGGAAATGCTTAAAAAATTAGCCCTGCATTTTACTCATATATATATATCAATAACCTTATATAATATATATATATATATATATATATATATATATATATATATATATATATATATATATATCTATAAATACAAACATATATATAAAAATAACTCTTTATAAAAAAAGACATTTTTTTATACTTATATATATATATATATATATATATATATATATATAATACATTCAAAATTTTAGTTACCAGCCTTCGACAATTTTTCCTACTTATTAGTTAATATAATTCACATTTATTTAGTAACCATCCAAGAAGTCACCCATAAAGTTGGTAAGGTTACCTGGCATGCTTTTGGTGAATAGGGAAAGATGAATGATGGTGATAAGACCGAGATGGAGAGAGATTTAATTACTTGGGCATTCGCCTGATTGATTTCAATCATATTTTGATTGATTGCTTTTGGTATGTGCAGGAAAATAGAACGCCTCTCTCGGTTGGTGATGAAAATAATTTTATTGCAAATTAGAAAAGAGCACGAGTGAACAAGTGACGACCGCTACCCAATCCGTTACGACACTCCCTCTAGTGTGTTGGTGCGGAAAAACAGTCAGAGTCGAAAAGGATCAGCATCTTGGTACAAAGACCAGAACGCGATCGACTTTATGCTTGCGGATATAAGAAGAGGTGGAGGAGGTGTATGACGAATAGAAGACATGGGCGGGGAAACCGGATTGGAAAGGAAGTTGGGGAGTGAGGAACCGAAATACCTAGAGGAAAATGCGGAAATCCCGAGGTTCAGGAGAATCAGTCTCTAAACTTGCTGACTTTTAAAAGCTCATCGTACTGAGGTAAAACAGTCGTGTGAAAGTCGTGACGCACGTAAACTCAGGAGACAAGGTCTTTCTGAACGAGAGAATGAACCATCTGGGTAAAGCAGTTGGTCTCCGCAACAAGGCACAGTTTCACAATAGTGCGAGATAAGGGAGAGGATTCGACAAAGGAGAGGAGAAAATAATTTCCAGATAAGCGCGAAGTAGAATCATAAACTAGCTCAACAGGAGTGCACCGAAGGTACTCCATAAGAACAGTGTAAATGTCCAAAAGGACGAAAGAAGGAGCTTCCTTTCAGCTCTCATGGAGTGGAGAGGATGAGCAGCAACAGATGCCTTCAGCTGGCTGGGGAGTCTCTCTATCATGCCGTTCTCTGTTGAATAATATAGCATCACCCGGAAGCGCTCTGAACCGAGTAAATTCATTAACCCCTCCAAAGAAAGGTTTCAAACTGACTACCCTTGGCAGTTGTGACGGTAAGAGGGATACTGTAACGAGCAACCCAGCGAGTCATGAAAGCTTTGGCCATGGATTTAGCAATGATGGTCTTGAGTGGTATAGTTTCCGGCAAATGGGTAAAGCAATCAATACACGTAAGACTGTATTGATGATCATCTGACTGAGGAAGCGGGCCGATAATGTCATTGTAAATTTCCTGTAAACATTTCCCAGGAAGGTAGAATTCCCCTAGGGGTGTTCTGGTGTGCCTCTATACCTTAGTGAGCTGGCAAGAGAGGCACTCGCGAACCCACTTTTTCATATCAATATTAATATCAGACCACACAAAGCTAGCTTCAAAAGATGGTATATGACTTCTTTTTAATTTTCCTATTTGGTCTCCCTTCCATGGTCTATTATTTATTGATCTCGATATTATCGAGAGAGGTAAATATTTTGCGGACTTGTATCATATATTCTCCAAGAAATTACCTTTCTAGAGTAAACATTTCAGGCTCCCTCAGCCTCTCCATATAGCTCTTACCATCAAAGCTAAAAATCATCCTTGTTGCTCTAAGATTCAAACTTGTACAAAACACTATAATACTGGCAAAAAATATCTATAGCACAGCTAACTTATAACCTCCCTGCCCTTTCAAACAACGTTGTGATTATATATATTGTGATTATTTATTTATTTATATATATATATATATATATATATATATATATATATATATATATATATATATATATATATATATGCTACATATATTTGAGGAAACATACGTTTCTTCTTTGATATGTCATATACTTGCCATAAAACAATTTTACTTCCAGAAGGTGTGGTGAACTTTAGATTAGGCCACCGTAATTCTTTCAGCTTTTGATCAATTTACACGAGAAAATAAAGGAAATGCATATTTTATGCAATGATGTAAATTCATACTATAATTAATATGTTCGTTTAAATGAAATTCATACTATAATTTTAAAAAAAAAGTACTTTAAAATTTGCAAAATCGTTCAAGGAAAAACGTCTTAAATTATATAACACATTCGAAAAATATTTACGATGCTTTTTTGTTTTCAGATTTCTTGTTTTTCTCACATCACTTGATAGATCAAATCTAGTTCTCCTGTCCATTATAGCCTAGAAAAGAATTTTTGTAATTTGATAGGATTAGTAGGTTTTTAGATAATTATATTATAATGGAAACTGAGCAACTTATAACGAGTAATGCAGTCATTGATGGAGTTGAGGTGTGTAATTTGGGTAAAAGAGAAACATATATTTCTAGAAACTGTACGTCTGTGTTAGGTGCAACTTTCAAAAATTCCTGCTAAATTTCCAAAACTTTCATGGATAACGCTGCTGTTAAATTAGTACATGGCTTACACAGTATTATTTGTGGAAAAAATTAAATATACTAGGCAAAAAAGCCCTCTTGTATGTTAATTTTTTGAGGGGGATGGTTTAAATAAAAATTCAAAGTCATGGTTAACTAGAATCTAGGGCCTAAATGGTTTTGTTTTGCTTTGGTCCTAAGAATTATGAATATTTTTGCTTTATTTCTTAAGCTGAGCAAAGTAGCTTATTCATCACTTTTTAACTATGATAAAGAATAAATAATTGAAAATTGAATATATAGGCGTCTTCGATTTTGCACTTTTGCTAACGAAATGCTAAAATTTTTGTTCGTTTTCGTCAACCTAGCGCAAAATCGTAAAAAAAGACTCATCAAGCGTAAAAGCTAATATACTAATTCTTGTGTAATATGAGAATAAAATTCTGTGCATAAAATAGCAACCATACAGAATTAAAGAAATTTCCTACGTTTGATAAGCATTTTTACGGTGCGTAACTAAGGTGTGCTTCAGACGAACAAAAATTTTAGCATTTCGTTAGCAAAAGTGCAAAATCGAAGACGCCTTAAGCTAATGTTTTGAATATGTAGACAAAAGCATTCACTTTCAGCCATTTTTAGAAGTAGCAAGAATCTTAAAACTTTTTGAAAATTTATATTTACAAGACCTATCTAAATTTTAAAATTAAAATAATAATGTTCAATTAGAAGATTCTGAATAAATATTCATGACTTCTTGGTGTAGCTTACCAATAGGGTTGATATCATGCTTCTTTGATTATTTCTTTCAAGATTACAGATACTTTTGTCACATACCTATATATATAGTCCTAAGTATTCTCATGTATTCATTATATTCAGTAATTGTTGATATTCCTGTTATGAGTAACCACATTTTTACTTTATTGAGACTATTGCCAAATTATATGTAAATTTATTAAGCCTTGAGAAAGTTTAATAAAGTGCAGAATAATAATAAATATAAAACGTAACTGTTTACATTAAGGGCCCCTATATAGATTTTTATTAAAATTGCGGTATAGACTAAAAAAATAGTAATGAAGGTTAAAAAAATAAAAATGATGTGTCTTTAGGAAAAAAGTTGTAGCCTCAAAGTTTGAAATAAACCTATAGGGTTTTCTTATAAAAAAAAACTGAATGGGCCTCTGTCAGTTTAGGACCATCCTAGTTCAGATTACAAGATTTGTTAAGTATATACATTTACAATGTGTATACATAACAGAACATTTCATATCCTGAACTAGTAGGGTCCTAAAATGAGACAACCTGGATGGATTGATAATGCTGTAAACCTAACCTAGATAGATTTACATTGCTGTAAACCTAGATGGAGTTCTGGTAACCATGGTTATGGTACTATTTCTTTAACAGTCTTTCCTTGCATCTGTTTTGTAAATTTGAATAAAATGAAATTCGTCAGATTTTTCTAAGAAAAGCCTGAGATTTTTTTAAACTTTGAGAGGCTATAGCGTTTTTTCTTAAAGACTTACATATTACATATATATATTTTTTTTTATTCTTCATTACCATTTTTTTTACCTCATATGCTGCAATTTTAATAAAAATATAATGTAATGTAAATTTTAATATAAAAAATTACTAAAAAAAAAAAAAAAAAAATTGCCATATAGCTACTTAAAATGTTAATATAAATAATATCTATAGGCCATTTCTGAATAGATATTTTTTTTCTTTTCTTTTTTTATTCAAATTATTAAAATATTAGGCTACTGCATAAGCTTGAGCATAACATAAAAATATTTTTTACAATTATAGATTAATTTTTTTAATTTCATAAATATGAAATGAGAGCAAAAAACTTAGATACCGTAATTATAGTATATATATATATATATATATATAATAACCAAAAAAAATATATATATATATATATATATATATATATATATATATATATATATATATATATATATATATATATATATACTATATTTAACTAAATGCAAGGTTATTGTCCGAGTTTGAGCATGATATAGCCTATCAAATGTTTTTTAGAGATTTTATGGTTAAATTATTTTTTATTTAAACCAAGCTAGAGATACTAATATATGGTACAAAGGCCCTATATTAGTATTACCATATATTAGTACTTAATTTTTGGTACATATCTATATATGGTATATATGAGTAGTAAAGGCAACTATTAAATTTTCTTTACCATTACTCAAGGGTTGGGGGTGTATGGAAGCTGGAACCCCTTTTAGATATTTTTTTTTTTTTAATAAATTATAAATATGAAAAAAATTAGTTTTGAAATTTCTAAATCGATTTATATATTTCATACTTAATCTTAAATAAAAACCTTTCATTTGATTATACTTTATATTATATATATATATATATATATATATATATATATATATATATATATATATATATATATATATATATATATATATATATATATATATATATATTATATTTATATATATATATATATATATATATCACTTTCATTTACTTTTTATATATACAGTAAATATGAAAATAATAAAATATTCCGAAATTGTTAAAAATGTATTTATGTATCACACATGAGCCAGTATGATAACCTTGCATTTTATTAAATAGTGAAAATGATTTTTTTTTATCAGTCTTTTAAGTTTTTATTAATTTTTTATAGTAATTTTATATAAAAATTTTGTTCCTCTTTGTTAGAAGCTTTCTTTAATGCATTTATGTTTATTTCATCTATATTGTTTCAATAGAGTGAAAGTAAAATATTATTTCTTAAACTATTATGTACATTATTTATTTGGTCCCAATAAAATAAAGTAAGCAATTTGATAAGTTTTTTACCATTTCATCATATAGCGTTAGGCGGGGTGACCGGGCCCACCTTTTTTAGAGGGGTGATTCGGTCCACTCTAAATAAAATAAAAAATAAACAAAAAATAAATTTTTTCGCTCATTTAATAGCCACGCCTTAGTATGACTATTTTTATTTAGATCATCTTTAATTCTAGAGAGTTTTTATATTTTTAAAAAATATAATAAATTAGAGTATAAAATGGCCTTCAATAGAATTTCACTTTTGAAAAATGTGAGTTTTTTTAACTTTGTTATAAAATGAAAAATTGTGGATGGATTTTAATTATTTTTTCAGTGTATACACTCGAGTATGTTAGCTTTAAACTGGCAAAGTAAATTTTTGTTTCAAACAGTACTAGTGGCTAAATCACAGGGCCTAACTTGGTCCGATTTGCCCTGCCATAAAAATTGACGGGGTGAATTGAACCACCATTGTTTTTCGTATTTTATGTATTATTATTGACATTTTTATTATGTATAATTAATTTTAATATAATAAATAGTTACTTATATTAAGTAAAAATTAAATAAAAAATTGAAATTTATATGAAAAATATGAATTCCAAAAAGTGTTAAAATTTTTGACTGGAGAGGGGTGAATCGGACCACCACATTTTTATTCTTATTTTATGTATCAATATTGATATTTTTATTACCTATTACTAATTTTAATATGATAAACAATTATTATAAGTAAAAATTAAAATATAAAATTGAATTTATACGTAAAAGAGGAATTTAAATAAATGGTCTGATTCACCCCTCAATGTGGTCGATTCACCCCCTCCAAACTCGAGCTGAATGACTTTATTTAAACTTTAATAAAACTATTATTATTAGAATTACATTATTATTTTTTTGTGTGCTTATTACCTACTATATGGCCTTGAATTTCAGGAAAAAAAATTCCAAAAAGTGCATTAGGGGAAAGTTGGGAGACGAAGTTATACCTAAAGTGGTCCAAGTCACCCCGCCCGACGCTAATGTATTGGGTTATAGCATATCAAGTGAACCAATATTTGAAATCATCCCCACTTGACCATCTTTAATAATAAAATTTGGTACACATGTTCCTATGCCCTAGACACTTAAGATATGCCAAATTTTACGTTCCAGGATGCATTTCCCATAGAAATAGGGGCCCTCGAGTCCCCTCCTCCCACAAAATATTAAATGTTAAATGACACAAATTTTCTATTTTGAGTGTTAATTTTGAGAAAACTTAAAGTAGAAGTTATGAAAATACCTGGATATACAGACCTTTGTCCATTAAGCTTAATCTGGAAGTTTAAAGGGTGAAGTTGTATAGTTTTTTATTAAATTAAAGGCAAAGTCAGGAAAAAAATAGTTTTAAAAAAAATTGACTGAAATGGGATGTGCCCCGGTTCATGAGCAAAACATTTTCAAGGATTCATACTTAGCAATTCTATTAAACAGTTGTATTTTCTTAGTTTTTAAAAGTTTCAGCACCCATAATACCTTCTTTTATAAGATAATTATAGCCTAAATAGCCCACAAAAATTTTTTAGCCAAACTTTTCTATTTTTGAACTAACATTGCAGAAATGTATCATAATCCATTTTCTTGATTTTTCCATCATTAAAAAGAATATATTTTTCTCTATCAGTTCATACTAGCTTTAGTGTCTTTTGAAATCAGGTTAAAAAATTTGCATAAAATTTGGTAAATATTTCCTACATCATCTTATAACACAACTTCTATGATTACACAAGCATATGTTCATCTTATTATAATTATGGCATTGGTATATTTGTCATTAAACTATGTTAAACGCGTTTAAGTCCACTCTGTTGCTTGACTTTCCTTTTACATTGCATATTTTTGGTAAATAAATTCCAAGATTTCAATATTTACATAATCATAAATTCTCACTTGTTTTTAAACTTGTTCGTAATATTTTCTTTATCTCAGGTGTTTTTATTTCACTGCTTGCAGGAAACTTGTTTCACAAATTGTGAAGTCAAGCAGAGAAGCATTACAATTAATTGTTTGTATAAAAAATTTTGATTAAACACTCAGGTACAATGGACTCAAAATTAACAGAAGACTTACCGTATCTATTTGTACTGTTGGATTTTTGAAAAACTCAGGGTGTCATTTGCCTACTTTTAGTCAACAAAAAAAGGGGTTTAAACTAATAAAAGGACTTTAGCAAAGTCACCAAGAACTGTTGGCTAAATGTATTGGAAATTTTTTTAATGATTCATCAACTGTTTGTTACCATCATGAACAAATTTTTATTCACATTTGAATTTTTACAATCCATTCGAGAAGCAAAACCATTATATATTTAAAAAGCTTAAGAGCTCTAAATGTCACAGTAGCTGACAAACTTAAGAGTTTTACAAACAAGAACATTTTGCCAGGGCAAAAAGTTTTCCCAAATTGTCAAAAGGATATATTAGAATTGCCTTCCACAGGCCCTTTATTGCCACCATCAAATCAACATCATGAACATCTAGTGATAATGAACAGGTTGAAGTTGCGGAAGATGTAAATACAAGTTTAACATACCTTGGTGTTTCTCCTTTAAAGATTCAGAGGGTTAGTAAACGAGACTGTGAAGAATATGCAAAAAGTAAAGTTACTGAGGCCCTTTATTACCATCATCACATCAACATTATGAACATCTAGTGATAATGAACAGGTTGAAGTTGCGGAAGATGTTAATATAAGTTTGACAAACCTTGGTGTTTCTCCTTTAAAATTTCAGAGGGTTAGTAAATGACACTGAAGAATATGCAAAATGTAAAGTAACTGAGGTTTAAGATTTGTTAGCCCAAAAAATTGCTATTGCTGAAGGTGTTAATTCTTCCCATATTGCAAAGGGTAGTAATTTGTTGAATTGTCAAAATTGTCTTTATTTAGATGATCTTTTGGAAGAGCTTAAAACAAAATTAACAATGCCAACCAATTGTGAAGATTCTGACTTTAACACCCAAAAGTTGGTCCATTGAGAAGACAATGGCTGAGGTTTGATGTTTCACAAAGAATGGTAAAAACAACCAGAAAATTAAAGGTAGAATGGAGTTGTCTTGAAAATGGTGAATTCAGTTGTCTTTGCCCTGGTAAAAAGGACTATGTTTCAGTGAGAATTGCAAATGAAAAAGTCCAGAAACAAAAGCACCTATTATTTACAATTTGAGGGAGATGTTTATTGTATATAGGGTTGGGATTAAAAAAAAACCATTTGTTTTTTTTTAAAAAAAAACACGTTTTTTTTTAAAAAAAAACCAAAGGCCAAAATTTTTTGTTTTTTTTTGTTTTTTTTTAAATTACTTTTTTTTCATATATATCAAGTCTTTTTAGAGTTAATTTTCGCAGGAAATAGAAAGCCCCTGACCCATGATAGGAAACGTTTGCAATATATAAAGTAGATTTAGTTGAACCTAGTAAGAATGTGTACTATAAGGCACTGATTAAAACTATAACCATTTCACATGATCTTGATTATTATTATTATTATTATAAATACTTATTATTATTATTATTAATTTTAAATTATTTTTTTTAATTTTTTTATTATATTAAAATAAAAATTTTTAATATATATATATATATATATATATATATATATATATATATATATTATGTATGTAATTTTTATAGGTATATGTATAAGTATAGTATATATATACGGTTAATATAAATAATATATGATGATTATGATAATTATATACTAATTCTTTTTATATTATATATATATATATATATATATAATATATTATATAATAATATATATTATATATATTAATATGTACCGTATATAAATAAAAAAAATTATAATTTATGATATATGATATATACATAGATATGTGCCTGTAACTGTATGTAAAATATATATAATATATGATATATTATATATATATATATATAATATATATGTTATATTATACGGTACATATATAATATATATATATATATATATATATATATATATATATATGATTAATATAATATATATATATATATATAATAGTAATATCATATAATATATATAACAGCCCAGTTCTAGGAGAAAGGGCGCCCAGCCTTCTTACCCCCCCCCCCTCTTGTTACCGATTTAATTAATTAAGGGACCTCGTCGCAGTCAGAAAAGAAAATCCCCCCTTATAGCTTCACGGGACTGCGGCACGGACCCTTCACTATGGTAAATCGTCAGTGTAAGTGTTTTCAATCCCTTGGCCCAGGTGGGGCCACAACCATACCCCCTTCCACAAAACCCCCGCCATTCTCTCCTATTATGCACCTTTATTCTCGCGCCTCTGCCAAACTCACATTTCTCTCCTTCAGACATCGTTTACTGACTTAATACATTGTCTTAAAATATATTTCTATAATTCATCCTTTCCACAAGAAAAAAAATTTATTTTACCCACTTCTTAATTTTCATTATTTTCTCTTTTACCCATTTCTTATTACCTTACATTCTCCCTCAAGACATTCTTTCCTCATTTTGTCAATTCTTCTCCCACCTAGCATGCCCCTAAAGATTGTCCATTATCTGAACACATTGATCTTTAGATCTATACTTCTTATATTCCAGACCATTAGTCTCACTACTATTACAATAACCACATGGGTAACACATAACCGCATGTAAGACCCTTAGCACTTCTTAAAAGATCTAAGTCCAATACATTTCACCAACCGATTTTATTTGCACCAGCCACCTTTCCTGCCTGGCAGTTCCAACCATATACCCCTAATTATTTTAAAACTCAGGACACTTGTTCCAGCTGCTCACCATCTAAACATAACTTTATACCGAGGAGTGTCCTTCACTCACAACCATAACCTTTCTCTTATCTACGTTTACTTTTCAAACCCCTCCTTTTACATACTCTCCCCTAAGCTCCCTTCCAATCCTCTCAAAAACTGTTCAGATTCGGCCACACAAAACCAAATCATCCGCATATAATAGTAGGGCACCCTCCACTCATCTCCATTTTCTCCATATCATTTTTAACACCATTTCCTGTTCACGCCCACCTTCAATTCCTTTCATAACCCCATCCATAACAAATGGAAAAATAACCAAGGAGAACATTTAACATAACCCTGCCTCAACTCCCGCTATAAGTACTAAACCAATCAACTTTTGACTTGACACCATTTATTTCTTACACACACCCTCACTATTCGTCATACATTCCTTTTGATTCATCAGAAGGCCTTACACCCACCAAAAACACTATATCAACTAACACCTGACATAGAGCTTCCCTATTTAACCCTATCATACGCCTGCCTACACAATACCATAAATAAAATTTTAAATACCAATTTACTTTTCTCTTTCTCCCTTCTTTTTCTCTATCATTTGCTTCAAATGCTAAAGATTTTGATATACTGTTCGTCTCCACCACTTCCAACGCACCTTATTCTTCACCATCAGTCCTTTTAGTCACTCGGCGCAATCTTTTCGACCAAAATACCAACATTATATCTTCCCTACGACACTCAATAAACTTTAAACAACCTTGGTTCTTACAGTCCCCTTTATCTACCTTAACCCCTTATATATAAGGGTACTATTACTGCTCTTCCTTCAATCCCTCGGGAAAACTTATTACCCTCATAAACCGCTTTTATTACACCAACTTCAAGATCCAATCAGAATTTCAAAAACTTGCCCCGTTCTGATCATTTTTCACCAGTAATTTCATTCCCAACCTGCAGATTTACCATTCTTTCAACTTTCTCACACTCTCCCCATTTCCTCTTCTTTGCTAAAAACCTCATCCCCAAAACCTTATTCCTTCTTGCACCCATCAAACCCACACACACATCACTATTCAACCTCTTCATTACTGCATTTACTGCCAATATTATACAAGTTTTCGAAGTGTTCTCTTTCCACACTCCCCTCACATTTCATTCATCAGTTACAAAAACACCATCCCTATTCAACTTATTTCTTGAGGCAAGTTCCCCTATTTCTAATTTTTAACCTTTCGAGGCTTCCTTCCAGAAGAGCTCCTATTCCCTTGTATGTTCCCCATTCATCCTCCTTCCAAACTGTTTCATTTACTCTCTCTTTTTCTTCTTTTACGTAATGCATCTTTTAGCATTTCTTTTTTTTCCTCCTTATATAATTTCCAAGCATTCTTTTCTTTTTTTGAAACTCATCATTTTTGCTTTTTAGCACTTTCAACCACGCTTTTTTTTATACTTTTAACCGCTTGCCATCACCTCTTCATCCACCACTCACTGTTAGCATTTTTCTTTTACTTCCTACTTCTTTAGGCACACCCACATTTACTTCCTTTTTGCCACTGCTAACAATTGCTTCCAGTATTTTTATTTAGTTTTCAGCTTGTTCACATTCAACCTGATTTACTTGCGAGCAGTCTTACATACTTATCCTTATTACCTTTGTTCACTAAACTTTCTCACTCTTTAAATTTTACCCTCTTTCTTCCATATCACCTTCCTCTCCATCCAAGTCCCCACTAACTTTAATTTACATAGAACAAACATAATGATCCGATAATCCTCTTCCTAAACCCCCTCACTCACTGATTAAACATCCAACATATACTTCAAACATCTCCTTCTTCACCAACAACAAAATCAGATTCATAATTTCACTTCGATACCATCTCTACCTCACCAACTCTAGTATATACTTATGGATAACTCTTGTGCTTGTGTTTAAAGAAAGTATTAAAAAAGTGCCCACACATACCTCTCTCCTCACAGAAATCAACCACCTTTCCTACCATTCACTCATTTTCCCCGACACCCCAAAACCACCTGTATACCATCCTTTTTTTTTTTTTTTTTGATCATTATATATATATATATATTATTATATAATATAATATATATATATAGTATATACTATATAATTGTGATATATGCGATGATTATATCGTATTTTTGAAGAAAATTAGATTAAAGTACTAATTTTATCTAATGATATGATAATGATAATCTTTACATCTAATATTACAACGAACTCCTTTATAACTCGCCGTCAATTCTTTTTTGTTTGATACATATGTTTTTCCGTATTCAGTCATTTTCCTTAAAGATTATCTCGGTATTAGACTCATATATTTATTAGGTAGAGTAGGAATAGAGTAAAGCAATATATAACACCAAATTTAGGTAGAATTACTATAATCTTTCGTTATAAAATCCGTCATTTACTTAAATTTGTGCTAAAATTTTTGGAATAGCTCTCTCGCGCAACTTATTTAGTACAGGTTTTCCTAAACCTTCGCTTGCACGGAAAAGTGCAGAAATATATCGGTGTATGCGTCACTCCGGGTCACCATACATTAATTTTATACCATAAAAAATATAGTGGTCAAATATATTTTTTATATTATCTATATTGGTAACTCCAAATAAAAAACAAATAAAAAAATATATCAATTTTAAAAGTATATTAAATTTTGATAAAAAATAAATGACGTTTTTTTTATTTAGATTCTCAAATAAAAAAAATAAAAAAAAAAAATCAAAATATTTTAAAATAATAATAAATATCTCCTAGGTTTTATTTCTCATATAAAACTATATTTATTCTATAGATATATGACATACAATATGTTTACATTCAGTCCAGACTTTAGACAATTCTAATTTTGCACAAATTTTTTAGGTTATTATTATTTATCTAGGAAAATTTTTACAAAAATTTATTTTTGATTAAATTTGTATAAAAACGATACCAGTGTGTTATTTTTACGTCATATGACGGAAATATAATATGTAACAGTTATTGGCTAATTACTGTGAGATATGTCTCATACATCTCTCTAATGATATTTAATATGTGATATTGATGTAGCTATGTGCGATTCACCTCAATAAAATTATTATACAATAATAATAAACTGTAATGCTCTGTTAAGCAAATGTTCATGATATTTTTGGTAATTTTAGGCATTAATAATAAACTTATTGAATTTAATTATAAACTGTAATTCAATTTAAATAAAATTTGCAATGTAGATTATGACTACAAAATACTGTCAATATTAGTAGTAATAATAATTTACCTTGCCAAATAAATTCACTTATAGTAAGTGAATACTTATATTTTACTCACATGATGATATTTATACATAATGATTTGATATAATAATGAAAAAAATAAGTTTGTATAATAATTATAATAATATATAAGCTGGTTAGTTTGAGGTTACAATACTCAGATTCAATGCATCACTATTTATGACTCCAAATAAACAGTGATATTATACTTATTGATGGTGAATTTTTTCCTTGCTCTAGAAATATATAATTTGGTACCGTCAAAACCATATCACTGAAATCTTTTTCATAGGTATATCATTTACACTAACATTTTCAATAAGCTAATATACATTCTATCTATTTCTTGAATATACTGTGTAAAAATATAATTATACATCCTTGTATATGAAAAATTTGTTTATATATATATATATATGTTATATTATATTAATGGTATATATTTTTTTTACTTGAAGTCAATCAAAATACCTAATAACCCCAAATATTTTCCAAAAAGCTAGAATTTGGTTTATACAAATTAGAGAAGATAAAGGAATAAACAAGTAAGCATCATAAGAATATGCAACTGGTGTATAGTCAATTCTCTATTTGTAGAATACTGTGTGTAAAACTCGTTTTTTACATGACTTGATGTAACTTTGTATACCTCATGAGCGTCCTCCAATTAAATATACGTCTATCTGTGTCATAGGTGGAGGAATAATTTGAATTATAGGAAGTATTTATAAGTGTGAATATGACAAATGTAAAATCAGAGGACAAATTAACTGTAATATAACAATTGTACTCGAATAGTTTATCACACAGTTGATATATTATATCGCATACTCTAAAGCATGATTATACTAGATTATAACTTATATACTTGTGATATTTTATTTTTATTATATATAAAAATCTGTACTCATATACTTTCATGACACTTATAATTTATCACCCTTTTAAGACCTTAAAACATTTTCTTTTTTATTATATACATTGGAAACAGAAATAAAGAAAACGCTACCACATTTACGTTTAATAGATATAATAGACAGGTTACAGGATAAACTATAGAAATAAACTCATCATAATTGAGTTTACAACATAATAAGAATAGTATAGTCATAGATGAAGTTAAGTTCACACGCTTAATCTTACATATAGAAATTAACGAAATTAATAAAATAAACTTATTTTTCGGTGAATAACATATTCTGAATTGAAGTTTCAACGGTCGAGTGTTAAACATTCATAGATGGCGTATCGAGAGACGGAGTTAAACTCAACTATCTCAATGTAAAAAATTACCGTCACGCAATAAATTATTAATGCCAGTGCGATATAATAAAAATAAGTTGGTCGGAAAGATGATAGGATAGTCACACGGTCAGGAGATATATAATTCTCGGAGCATACAAAGCTGGAGAGTGGAATTTCCTTTTTGCTACCAGCCACTAAGCAAGCGTTAGGCGCAAGTCAGAGGTTGTGATGGGCAATTGGGCGATTGGAAAGTGGAACCACGTCATTGGTGATAGTAAGCTGGGTGAGCAGCTAAAGTGGCTTAACTGCTCAGACAGTGCATATAGGAAAAGCGCTCTGCTTGATCCCTCCGCTCTCAAATCGCGAGCAATGTTCTAACGAAACATGTTTTGTAACGGAGAGTATGTCATCTGCTTCCTTTCTCCTGCAGAGATATACTTTGTGTAACAACTATCTCGAGGGCGGCCAGTTCATAATCTTGGTTCGTGGGATTCCGATATAAAGATTAGATTATAGGATAACGGTGATCGGACACAACAGCAGTGTCCTTATTAGGAGTTCTATATATCGTGCGAGAGATGAGGCAATTATATAATTGTGAGCACGTCCTCGCGTGTCTGACGAGGAAGAGAGGGCGTTTCCAAAAATCTCAAGTCTGCACGCTCAGAGAGCAGATGAAGGTGCTCGCTCTTGATCCACACTTTTACAGAGGTTGTGAGTGAAGGTACGTTGACAATGGCTTCGCGCTCACGGCGCTGCGCGCGATGACGAATGTTAGATTCATCAAGATTTTTTAGAACCAAGCTCTCAGACTAGGATGCAAAATAGGCGATGAACACTGGAGGAATCCTATCACTTTTGTAGGAAGTTATATCTGGACTGCTTATACTGTCAAGAGGAACGAGATGGAGAACATCAAAGTGCTGGTGTGCTCCGACCAGTTTTAGGGGTTACCATACGCGATCAAGGGAGGGCTTGAGCTGTCGGTTATGTAACCTTTCGATCATTACCCTTGGGCCTTGTGCGTAGTAACTTACAGTGAGCGGCAGAGTTTTGCGAGCCCAATGCGAAACCATTGAGGTCTTTCCAAAGGTTAGATTCAACTTGTCTACCTTGATCAGTGGAGATCGTAGAGGGAGTACCATCTGTGGCTAATGTTTCTACATCACATGAGAAAGAAAATTGTTCTCAACATGCAAGTGTCAGATCTGCAGCCAGGCAGGACAAATGTTGCTTGTTATATATGATAATCCACTGCTGATGAATTATGGCAACATTTTGTGAAATTTCATAGTTCAATAATGTGATTCCATTGTCAATTTCATGCATCCACGAAGTTCTGCAAATTATTTTTCTTCGCCTTTAAACAGAGACACAAGCTGGATTCCTGAAAAACGTAATATTTGCAAACGTAATAGCCACAAAACAGAAGATTGTCACTGGAATGAAAAATTTACACTTTTCAAGAATCTGCAATTTGTTAATGAAACATTTCTCACAAGGTGCTAATGACTTGTTATAACTGGGGATGTCATGTCTAAAGTGTTCAATTCAATTCTGATTTGAATTTATAGTATGTTTCTTTGTTGTTTGATGCACTCAGGCTTGGCATCCATTAAGATACACAATCAGAGCTGGGAACCTGGAATAAATAACCCATATTCAAGCTTGAGAACTTGTGATAAAACAAACCCCACCACCTGTGGCCAGACTTGCATGGCTATCCGGTGTAACCTCTTATCAGTGGGGTTACTAGTTAAAAAAACTAGTGGCAGTATAGCCGATATGGACCAAATAAAGAACATATGTGTACTTACAATATTTTATAGCTACTTTTTGCAAAAAATGTTTGTAAAATCAAGAAAATCATTTGATACATTTCTGCAATGTTAGTTCAAAAATAGGTAAATTTGGCTAAAAATAATTTGTGGGCTATGATTAGGACATAATATCTAATAAAAGAAGGTATTATGGGGTGCTGAAACTTTTACAAACTAATAAAGTGCAACTGTTTAATAAAACTGTTAAGTATGAATCCTTGAAAATGTTTTGCTCAGAAACCAATGGCATATTACATTTCAGGTTCAATTTTTGGTTTAAAAACTGCATTTTTTCCTTTTATTTTGCCTTTTAATTTTGAATAAAATAAAAACTTAGTCAGAGCTTCAGGCTTGCGTAATTTAAAATCTGGTTCAGGCTGTTTAATGGACCACAACGCTGTAGAATTAATCCCTTGCGCCCTTAGTGTTCATAAACCCTCCACTTTAATAGTTTTCGATGGCAAAATATAATCACTCAAAGTTGGGTTGATTTGTGTGCAATTTTGACATTTTTTTAACCATTTTTGTTGGCGTTGTGGTGACAAGAGGGCCCCATTTCTTTGGGAAATGAGTACTGGACCTAAACTTTGGCAATCTTAGCGGCTAGAGCACAAGTAACGGTGTGAGACGGCAAATAGGATTTTGATTAGAATTGGGTAATGGAGTATAAGGTAAGTGAATCTGATGTCGAGCGAGTGAGGTATGAATTTCTCTATCAAGGAAATAATTAGTGCCACGATTAGAAACAGTGGGAAGGTGCATGACTGGAAGGATTGCCTAAATGTAGTTTACATGTGGATCTTTAATATTGTGAGAGAAGAGGAAGCCGGAACCCAAGGAGTGCGGAAGGTGCTATATTATTAAGGGTAATAAAAGGAGGAGTAAATGGTTTAATGGTTTTTTTAATTAATCACCTAGAATGATAAAAATTAGAACTATAATTGAGAATTATGTCATAAGAATAAATGATATTTGTTAGATTAAAATTTTGGTACTCCTATAATGAACGATAAATATGACAATAAACTGAAAAGTGTGCTCCCTCACAAGGAATAACCCGAGTGGTACTCAATGAGAAAAGTTAGCGGTCAAACGCTCGAAATAAGAGTATAAATGCGTACGTAGACCAAACTTATAAACCAGAGGAAACGGGTAAACCAAGAAACCTAACCTACATGGAGGAAGGTACGGTACTCTCAAATGCAGGCAAAACTCTAAGTAAGCCTGAAGCCTAAAAGTGGAGTAATGTGTGAGGGATGACTTCTGTAAATAATATATAAACGTGTTTTGGTAAGGCGAAGATAGAGAAAAAGCGATATAGAGTATGGGTATAGAGGCGCAGTATAAGTTGTGTCCATTCAAGGTTATAGTATGTTTTCTTTTTTCTTAACTGGGAGCTTTAAAGGAAAGTTATGAGGAATTTTTAGAATAATACAAAGGTAACCGATCAATATGGTAAGGGCCATATGCTTCAGTCGCTTGAAAAGACGTAACGATTAAAGAGAAATGATATTCAATAAAGGCTAACTAAAATTTTATTAAAAAGATAATAGAATACTATAACTCACTCTTTACTCATTCTCAGCATCAGCATCTAGACGTATGAGTAGGGACGCTTTCTTTATCGAAAAAAACAAGGTCGCTGTAAACAAAATCTTATAAGATATACCTCTTTCGGCCTTATATCGCTCACCTATATAATAGTATCAATCCTCTCACACTCTCCAATATCATATATGTCTAGTCGTTATCATACATTTTTTCCAATTTTAACAACACCTGCTACCACTAAGTGCTGGAATCTGATGTTTTCATTTTCGAATTTTAAGCCAAACACAGCTTAAAATATTTAAAATAGCTTATTCATGATCTTATTTAGAAAATTCCAAACAAATGAGATTAAGATATCTATTAGTAACAAATCCAGCTTTCCTTCTTTTCTTCCTGAAACAACATGAGACATGAAAGTGTACTATTCTCGACGCGAATTATTAGGTTAGTGAATGATATTGCGTCTTAGTCACTCCGGTTTCGTAGAACTCCCACTCATCACTATCTACCTCTTCTCAGAAATTTAAATAAACCCCAATTATAAGCTCCCGATGAAACTTACCTCTAAATACTTAAAGCCTTACATATCTCTAATATTAATTTAATAATTATTAGAGAGATATAAAGCATCTAAACAAAATCCTCTAAGCTACAAAAATTTAAAAACCAACTTAGGCACCGACAGAGGGGAATCCAGAAAAAATATAGACGACTTTCATCACACTCACAAACTATCTAGTGCTTTCATCTAAATATCCATCTATTGATGAACCAGACCACTGGTCTTAGATCGCGCTTTAAAATATTTAATATGGCTAAGTGAACATTTTTATTTTTTTATTTTTTATTTTATTTTTAAGTGCCATCTCCTTTTGATTGTCATGAATATAATCAATAAAATTAAATTCAGAGACAACTGTCCTCTCCGTAACTATTAAAAGAGCGCCAGATAACCTGCTATTAATTATCTACTCAGAAAAGATCTCTATAATTAATTCCTTTTTGGGTATAAAATAATTATATATATCTTTACATTTTCTTAAAGAACCCAAACTTAATGTCTTTATGTTTATACCTCATGTGCTGTACTTGTACTATCCTGTTGGTATTGATATTCCTTAGGAGATAAGGAGGTTTTTTAATATTTTAATACACTTAGTGAAAATATAATAACTAATATATCTTAATATAATATTATATAAATTATTAAAAACCTTATATATAGTAAGACTTCTTTGTATTCACCAAAATCACTATACTATTATTATAACAATATTTATTTTTTGTATATTAAATATTAAATTCTAGCATTATTAAATTTATTTGACATCTGAGATTATTATTTAATTAGTAATATATTCTACTTCAAAGTTTTTTTATATATAATGAGTACAATAATAAAACAATTTAAGATTAATGAATTTTTCATGCATATAGTAAATTAATAAAAGAAATGTATATAATTATATTAGGAATATTGAGACATCTTAATATAATCAACAAAATGTCAGACAAGATATTTTATAGACTATATTTCTAGTAAGAGTAATTAATAAAAATAGTATAAAAACATACAAAATATATATATGTTTATAATTTTTTAAAAAATTAATTAAATAATTGTTAAAAGTAGATAAATTATTGAATAGAGTGAATGAATTTATCAATAATAATATTACTTCATTAATATATAAATTAAAAATATTTAAGGATATATTTGTACCATTTATTAATTAATTCTTATAATAAAATTATAATAATTGTATAAAATTTATTAATACTAATTAAATTATTTGATTATATTAATAGTATTTCAAATGCGCACCTATTTATAAAAACTAATATTAACAATTAACATTTTAAAATCATGCATTAAGATATTTTAACATTTCAGCTTCAATCACCTTGGCAAATATGGATTATACAAAGGAAATATGTCCTATGTCAATTTATAAGGTATATGAATGAATCTTATAAGGTAATATAAATAAATACTGAGCTGAAGTGACAGTTAATAATCTAATTAACAGTGAATGGTATATATGTAAAAGAATCATGAAATAAAGGTAGTTCAAAAGAAATGTTATTAATTAACTATTTTCAACGTATTTGGCATGGCTATAAACCCAACTCAAGGAAACAAGTTATTAAATTATAGAATATGGATTACTCAATAGATGAGTTAACAAGGATATAATTGACTTACCACACATTTGCTTGGGTATTCTTCAGAGTCTTTAAATTTATACATAGTTATATTTGGTAATAACACGAATAATGATGCACTGTACAGAATAAGAGAAGGGACAAAATACATGATTTTCATTATATTTGTGGAAAAGATGGTGGATACCACTGGGACTCTAGGGAGGGCAGGTTAATAAGAAGTAAAAGCCGTGATGACTTGGTGTCCGCAACTGTCTCAACAAACTTAAAGATATACTCACACACCAACTCAAAAAAAAGACCTAAAGCCATGAATGTTTTTATGACTGATTCTAAGTGGCGCAACACGGGCGTAGCTCTCTTTTATAGAGAGGGAAGAATGTGAAAATTATTGTGTACAAGATGTTAATATACCATATAACAGGTTTAAATTGTGAAAGACATGATTAAAAAAAGAAAGTCATGTGAAAAAAAAACACCAAGAAATTGTCAAAGGATTCCCCTCCCCGTTTTGGTGTTTAAAAAATATTAAAAAAAATCGGAAAAATACATCGATATAACCAAATAGGAACAACTCAAATATTATCGGTAGCAAACAAGAATGCCACTTTCTAATGAGCTCTCAATATTTACATAGCGTTAGATGAAGAAGAAGAAGGACTGTTATGTGGCTCTCATTAGTTCAGAGATTTTCCCTGTGCGAGCAGTGTTAGGAATAAATTTGCTATGTCAATATTTCCGTGTCACTCATTTTTACGTCGTAGAGCTTATAGGAATTACCTATGAAGATAAAGGACAGAGAAAGCCCAACAATTTTCAGCAATCAACCAACAAAATCTAATGTTTAGACCGGGCATTGAAAGAAATTCATTCTAAATGTATTCAGGTTATATGTGGAGCATATCCACATGGAACAGTTATAAGTGCTAGCCGTAGCCTCAACCTCCGAGCGGAAGAGTGGCACCCGGAAACCAACCCAAAATGTCGAGAACTAGGCTTACTCTGGAGATCCAGTAGCGGAAAAAAAATGCGCATGTGTAATACTCATATATACAATTTATCTCTACTGAGGGCTCAATACGAAAAAGAAATAATTGAAATTTACGTACGAATCCAAAAAAAAGAGAAACTTTTTCACACAAACCAGTTCTAAATGTACTGAATTGGGCGCTTAAATCTAAATAATTAAAAGACACAACAACTGAAGTGATAAATGGCGTCCCAAGAACCCATATGTCCCATATACCCCTGTATTGTAACTCGAAAGTATTTCAATTTACCTGATTAGTGCTCTGCAAAAATCTAGAGTGAGACCATGTAGACGTCCGGGTAAATAAGGAATTAATATAATAATAATAATAATAAGAATTAGGGATTTATAGTGTGGCTGAGGAGGTAGATGAAAGAAAAGAAAATGAAAAAAGCTGACATGTGGCGCTAACACTTGTCAAACACCAAACAGATAATTGATGTGATAAGGTTCTCAAACCTGTAGAACAAAGCTCCCTAGAAATGTAAGTTTCAGCAAGAAATTGGATTCGAAGCCTAATGTAAACGATATTATTTCACTAACTTTCAGTTCTATTTGATTTGCAAAACAGTTTGATTCATCATTGTACTTGATAGGTATTTTGACAACCCTAATATAAGGACTATGCGTAAGTGGATTTTTTGTGGTTAAAGTCTAGATGGCTGATAAATACACCAGAAGTTTGGGGGGGCGGAAATTAGGAAGCCCCGGCTTCCAAATCTACATTATATTTACTAAAGTATAACTCTTAGGCATGTAACACTGATATTTTAACATATTTTACTTTTTCTAGATACTATAATGTCAAAGGATTATAATATATATATTAAGTAGGAAGGAAAATTTTAGGAAAAAGATGTATTATAAATAGAGCTACTCTTTTTATATATATTATAATTAATTATTATTACATAAGATATTATATATATAAGAATAAATCTGATACTTGATTATATATAGGTATATATATAATATAGGTCCTATAGGTGATATATATATATATTAATATACTACAACTAAGAAAAGATATAGGTAAAATGTATATATAATGAATAAAACTAAAGTAGGAGTATTATCAGGATTATAGTATTAAGTATTAGTTAATAGCGCCTCTTAGTGAGATAACTTATAGTAGATGAGCTAAGTATATATTAGTTTATATATAGATTTATTCCGTAAAATTTGTAATGAATGTATTAAGGGTTATGATTATGTTGATTTACTCCTAATGCATGCAGTGTTCTAACATGGCCAGAAAATATTAAGGAGATTAGGTTCCATAGGGCTTAAAGATGCCTTTACTTCTTTGTGATTAAGTCCATGGTCTTCTTCCATACAGGTATTGCGCTATGGAGAAGTTTTACAAACTTTTCCCAGTGATTTAAAAGGGTTTGTAGTGAGAAGAAAACACCTAGACACGGCCCTCCTCCGAAGAAAAATGCAATATAAAGAAAGATATAAAATTACTCCGAGATATGTGATTAAATAATAATAAGACTTATACATCATATAATAACTAAAGAGAAAGAAAATGGCTATATATTAAATAATAATAATAATAATAATTAATTAATAATAATATAATTAATAATAATAATAATAATAATTAATAATAATAATATAAATAAATAATAATATAATAATAATATAATTGAGAATGTAATAATAATTAAAATTAATTGGTATAGGATCATATAAATGTTAAAGTGATTATTGAAAAGATCTAAATCAGAAAAAACATCCCAAATAGGCTTTATAATTAATAAATATTGTTTAATAGAAAAACATTAATTTATTAATAACAAAAATAATAGAAAAAAATGCATTCCTTCAAAGAAATATAGATACAATAAGAATTAAGAGATAATAATAATATATAATAATAATAATAATTGATAATAATAATAATAAATAAAATCATTGAAGAAAATTTTTTCACAAATTAAACAAAAAAGTTCATTTATTAAATAAATAATGACGGAATAAAATGAAAGTTTGAATGATAAATAATTAAGTAATTAATTAATAATAGATTAAAATGTTAGACAATTGTAATAGTTGGCGAGCTGAGTAAAAAGCTCACTTTATAATGACTAAACAAATACAATACAATCAATATGGCTCAAAATGACCTTTTGCTCCTTGGCTTTAATTGGGTGCATATTAAAATTTAATATGGCGTTAGGTTTCCAACGATCACCGCCAAAATTAACGTAATTATATAAAAGTAAATATAATATATGTAATATAAGAATTAGCAGTGGAAACCAATTCTCCAGCAGCAAGAGCTTATTATGGTTTGTGTTAGGATAATAGGTCTCAAGATATAGCCATATGAAATAATTATAATATATAATTCAAAATATTTTCTTAAACTGTTATAAAATATTTTTTTTTATCTACTCTTGAATTCAATTAAATTTAAAACACTACGTGTATGAATATTAATAAGACTTAATTAACATAACATATATTATCCTATTTTTTAATATATACTTTACAAATATAAATATTTTCATAATATATTACTACTAGAAATTATAATTGATAATATATTCTCACAAATTCTAGCAATATTGATATTATATAGCTGATTATATAGCTTTATAAATATATAGCTCATGTATATATAAGCAGATAGCTATTTGTATGAGTTATGATATAGTATAATTATTATGTAAAATTTATAAAATTATATAATCATTAAGAGTATATAGATTTATTGGATGGTCAACTGATGCAAATAATAGGCTAATACCTCAAATAAAAACTTTACTACTTCATTTTATTATTCTTCTTATATGTTCCCCATACTAATAATCTACAGTATATAAGTAAATATTATGTATTACATAAGATACAATAGAGGTCATTTTATTGAATTATTACTGTGCCTACTAAACACTGTCTTATGCAATTATCAGACTATATTATAAAGTATATATTTATTTTAACAGATATATAAAATGACTTAGAAGGACTTTATATATTATAATTCTATCAGTCCCCATTTATTATCAGTTCATAAATACAACTAGAAAGTTGTCTTGTGCAACACTTGTGGATATTTGATGTCATAAGTGCAATTTTAAGATGTTTGAATTCTATAAATTATTGCAGATATCAGTTACTCTTTTCTGTATTACGTGGTCTATGACCTTGATTGAAAATATTAAATGTTTGTATTTAGGTTTGAAAGATTACATATTTACTCCCAAAGCTTAAATTAACTACTTTTTAATGTAATCAGGCAGTGATAGTATTGCATTTATTAGATTGAACAGATGAGTTAACTTTATAGGGTACATTTTAGCTTTTATCACTTAGAAAATATGTATTTTAATAGGTATTATAATGCTGAGAAAATTGTAGTTACAATTATTGTTACAACTGTATTGTTCAACTTGTTAAATAGGTTGGATAGTGGTCAAGCTTCGTGTAAAGCTTTGTCCCATCTACAAAGTTAATTTTTCCATATTTTTTTCATTCTTTAGCTATCTAGTTTTCTCGCCCAGGAGAATAGTAGTGTGACATAGAAGGCTCCTGAGCGAAGAAAGGTATTGATTGATCCAGACAGTGTGAGCATAGGATGAATGCCCAGGTAAACGGGGCCATTATCAAGTCTACTACCTTAGGCCCAGTAGATATAGAAATTGTCTAATGAAATGGGTGAAATGGGATGAATGATTGAAGAGCATATACTAGAGGATAGTATTGCGGAGAGCCACGAGCGCAAAAGCGTAACACGATCAGTCGACATATCGGGATTGCGCATTCTCGCCAATAAAGCTCATATTTGTAACATTTATACCAGCTCCTCATGCTGGACAAAAATCAAAAAGGATATTCAAATGGGTAAAGAGGATTTGAAATGAGTGGCGAGGAAATGAGAGTGGAGAGAGGAAGAGAAAAGGACAAACTTCAAGCCTTCAATATACATTTGAGAGAGAGCAGGTGGTTTTTGTTGAAATGTATGTGCTGCTGGTGTCGAGTGCAATAAAAAACTAATATTTTGGAAGAAAAGATGGGAATAGAAGGGAGTTGCAATGAGTTGCTGATGAGGGACTTGCCGGTATCAGAGCTATGTAGATTTGTTGGTGTGTGAGTACTGAGAA
>JABUQX010124213.1:15000-17043 GCA_015478945.1 Trachelipus rathkii | reverse complement strand
TATTACATCTATGCATTGAATTATCATCAGAATATCCATCAATATCATACCGAAGCACAAGCGCTTCATATATATATATATATATATATATATATATATATATATATATATTTATATATATATATATATATATATATATATATATATATATATATATATATATCACTATATATATAATATATACTACTATATATATATATATATTGATGTATCTTTTTTCAGTTTTTCTACTAACAAACCTTTAAAAACGTCGTCTGGCAAACATCTAAGGTTCAGTTTTTATTTCGCCAAGATTTAGGGGGGCAAGTGCCCCCCTACTCACTATGTATATATATATATATATATATATATATATATATATATATATATATATATATATATATATATATATATATATATTACATATATATATATAATATATATAACAGTAAAAATGAGAATATTGAATAAAATTATTTAAAGCAATAAAACTTAGAAACCAAGACAAAGGGAGAAAAGTTCAAAATATATTTCAGAATTCTAGCGACCCATTCTTTATTTTACTTTTACCGTTTTATTTTAGTATACGTTTTCAGATTGTTTTCTGTTATGAGAGAGTTGGAAATACATGTTTTACGAGGATAACTAATATATATATATATATATATATATATATATATATATATATATATATATATATATATATATATATATATATATGTATATATATATATATATACTATATTTGTATATATATATATATATATATATATATATATTGAAGAGTTTTTGCCAGACATAAATTGTGTTTCTCGGATTCGTGATGGGGGACTCCCTGGACTCGACACTTTCCCCAACCTCCACCCTTTTGAAAAGGGGTTAATATAATATTGTTATTAACTTTTTTATTCCTCGTAAATACTCAAATTTTATTATGGTAGTATATTTTAAAAATTTGTTTTTCTTTTTTTAGCTTTATCTTTATTAAGTCGGGCACGTCTGTCTTCAAAGATATGGCCAGCGCCACTGAAAAGTTATTCACTGGCAACACTGATTGGAGGGCAGGTTAGGAATGTACAAGCAACTTATGCCAAATCTGGATACTCTTTGTTTTTATACTTTCACCATTTTAAGGCATATTCCTGTGGACCCAGTCTTTTTTCTTTGTGATACTTTTATATAAGTTCAGTGATGTGCTGATTACGATATTCTTCTCTTCATCGTCACTACTGGAAGCAAAGAATTATATTCGTAGTTTTAGTTAGTGATGTACGCGTATTGAAACATGGTGTTGGTGAAGACTTTCTCTTTCGTTTCCTTTCTGGGTCAGGATCTTCTAAAGGTTTATTTTCAAGTTTCATGTCCGTCACAAAACCGAGCTAGAAAATAATATACTTAATTATTTGTGCAGACGAGAAAAATTTACCCTTATACCCTTCTGTTAAGTTCGGCTTCCAAAATTTATGTCATGTAACTAATCACTTGCTTTCCATTCTCATAATATTCAAGCAAAGACGATGATTGTTCAAATGTTTCAGGTTTATCACATACAGTTTTCTCAAGATCGGTTTTAAGGCTAACTATAAAAAGTAAGACATATCCAATTGTAGATGATGATTCTCTAAGCTTTTTTGTAATTTCTTTATAAGGCTCTAGAGATTTCACTCATCCAGACAATATTATTCACTCTTAAATTGTTAAGAACAGGTATTTTGGATTTGCTAGCAGCATACAAAGAAGCGACTTTCAATTCTTCGGTTCTTTTTAACATATGGAAAGTGCTGTTCCATCTTGTAGATGAATCATGTACAACGTTTAAAACACTCACTTGGAGCCCCTCATACATTTTCTTTTAACTCTTCTTGAGCCATGGTTGAATGATGGAAATGAGTGTCAATTGTGCAACATTTGATAATCAGGTCGTTTACTTTCTTCTAATCCACATTTAATTAACTGTATTTTATGTAATGTACAATTTAAATTATTAACCCCAGAAAGGAAAAGTGCTTTTTTCAGGTTTCCTCCAGAATCGCGCATTACAAAATGAACGTTTGCTCTTTCAAA
>JABUQX010124213.1:0-10000 GCA_015478945.1 Trachelipus rathkii | reverse complement strand
CGTGCCATATGCCCTCTACATCGGTGACGGATTCGCCCTAATGCATGACAACGCAAGAGCACACAAGGCCAGATGCGTCACCGAACACCTAACGACGGTCCAAATCAGGACATTGGATTGGCCAGCATACATTCTCTACCTAAACCCAATTGAACATGTGTGGGACATGTTGAAACGATGGTTGCGACAGCTGCAACCACCTCCAGAAACCCTCCAGGCACTGCGGCAGGCGGTGCTTCGCGTATTGGATCAGATTTCCGTGGAGGACATTCGGCACCTCATTGAGAGCATGCCACGATGGTGACAAGCCGTCATCTATGCCAGAGGTGGCCATACACGTTATTGAGTAACACCATCCACACACGAACCCTTCACCGCGATAACGTCCCACTTTGGAGGAAACGCATCGGCCACATACAGGACCCATTCGCAGGCCCCCAGGGGATTCCTGGGACCCCTCGACAATCTTACCACTGTATAATGTGTCCCAAATGCTATGTTATTTGCATAATAAAGTTACACAGCGTTCTGGTCATTTCTGTAACCTGTTAACGTCATATGAGCCAGTGGTGCGAAATTTTGACGAGTAGTATATATATATATATATATATATATATATATATATATATATATATATATATATATATATATATATATATATATATATATATATATATATATATATATATATATATATATATATAATACCCATGCCTGACATTGTAATTCCTTCTAAATATGTTATTTCTATTCTTTCAGCTTTATACTATGAAGGCGTACGGCCCTGAATGTATCCCTCCATTGGTTCTCACAATTTATTCTTCTGAGCTTGCATGCTGCTTTGGCAATTGATTCTATCAACCTCAACCTTTCCTTCCTATTGAAAGTGTTCTCAAATTTATCCTGTGCAAATCACTCTCAAACCTCTAAGTATAGTCTAATTGTTCTAACCTCTGAGCCTACCAAAATTTTTGAATCTATACTTAGAAAGATTTGAAAAAGTCTTTAATTCTTCTGAGTCTCATATTGGATTGACAATATGAATTTCTTAAAGGATGTTTGACTGGTGACCATTCTCTTCTCAGACTCTTCAGTACACTGCATTTTGGCATTTCGGATTATCACTTGCTGTTGAGCTGGGCATACTGAAAGCCTTCGAAAGAGTCTACACAAACCTTTAATTTCTATACTTCCATCTTTCGGTATTCCTTTCTTTTTAACCTGTTTATTCTATCCCATAGTTGCTCTTATGTTGACTGCTCTACCCTTTATTGCTCGTTCAATTCGAAAGACGTCCCAGACAAGAGGAATATGTTAGAGGGTGGCCTCTTGGAACAACTGATCTCTGTCTTTTTTGTACTCCTAATTGAGGCAAAGAAAACAATGGTCAAACAACATCAATAACTCAATAGAGAAAATCAATGGCTTCAATAATATTTATTAAAAATAATGTTTCACACAACCAGATTATCCTCAAAAACCTACAAGCTAAACCTATCTGTCGGAGAGAGAGAGAGAGAGAGAGAGAGACGAGATGAGAGTGACAGGGGACGAGGGTCTGCAAGTGAGAGAAGAGCCAGCGCGGACCGGAGAAGAGGGAACGGAAAGAGGGGCAAGACGAGTCAGCGAAGACGAGCGAGCGAAAAGTGTCGGAGATATGCCGAGAAAGTGAACGTGCAGAAAAAGGACATGGCCGACCGAAGGAAGACGAATGAGAAGGAACCATATCGGAACATCAGATCAGATCTTGACAGGAGGAGGAAGAAAGAGGAGGGACCATCCGGATCGCGAGCGAAATGAGCGAGGGAACCCAAGAACCTAAACAGGCTGGAGAGACGCAGAAGCGAAGAGCCGGGACTGAGGATGACGGGATGAGGAGGGAAGAGATGAGCAGACAGACCCAACACGAGGTAGTCAGAAAGAACAAGACGAGAGAGGAAGAGAGAAGAGAAGAGAAGAAAAAGAGAGAAGAAGGAGAGAGAGAGAGGAGAGGGAGAGAAGAGCAGAGAGAGAGGAAGAGAGAGCGAGGAAGAAGAGAGCATGGAGAGAGAGAGAGAGAGAGAAGGAGAGAAGAAGAGAGAGAGAAGGAGGAGAGAGAGAGAGAGAGGAAGAGAGAGAGGAGGGAGAAGAGATCGAGAGAGAGAGAGAGAGAAGAGAACAGGAAGAAGACGGAGAAGAAGAGATGAAGGAGAGAGAGAGGTGAGAGAGATAGAGAGAGAGAGGAGAGGAAAGACAGAGAGAGGAGAGATAGAGAGGAGAAGTAGTTGATGAAGAGAAGAAGAAGAGAGAGAGAAGAGAGAGGGAGAGAGAGAGAGAAGAGGAGAATTTAATAAAGAAAGAAAGACGAAGAGAGAGAGAGAGAGAGAGGAGAGGAGGGAAGAGAGGAAGAAGAGAGATGGAGAGAAGAGAAAGAGAGAGAGAGAGAGAGAGAAGAGAGGAGAAGAGAGAGAGAGGGAGAAGAGAGAAGAGAGAGGAGAGACAGATAGATATGTGAAGAGAGAGGAGAGAGAGAAGAGAAGAAGGGAGACAACGACGAAGAGAGAGAGAGATGAAGAGAAAGAGAGAGAGGAGAAAGAGAAGAGAGAGAGAGAAGGAGAGAGAGAAGAGAGAAGAGACGAGAGAGCAAGAGAGAAGAGATGTTCAGGACGAGACGAAGAGAGAAAAGAGAGACACGAGAAGGAGAGAGAAGAGAGAGAGAGAGAGAGACGAGAGGAGAGCAGAGAGAGAGAGAGAAGAAGAGAGAGAGAGACGAGGAGAGGTGAGACAGAGATGAGAGAGAGAGAAGATGAAGGAGAGAGAAAGCAGAAAGAAAGGAAAGAAAAAAGAAAGAGAGAGAGATAATAATAATGAATAATATATATTATATATATATATTATATATATATATATATATATTAATATATATTATATATACCAATATATATAATATATAAATTTATATATATATATATATAATATATAATTATATATATATCCTAATATATATCCATATATATATATATATTTTTCTAATATATAATATATTATATATAATACACTATATATATATATACTATATCACTTATATATATAAATACTTATATATTATATAATATACTGATATATACATAATATATATATATATATAATATATATATAATTTATATAATATATATATAATATATATATTATATATAATTATATATAATATATATAATATATAGAATATAGTATATATATATATACTATATATATATATATTATATATATATAGTATATATATATATATATATATATATATATATATTATATATATATATATATACTATAATATTAATATATATATATAGTATATATCAGTATATATTATATATTATATCTATATATTATACTATATACCTTCTCACCCCTGACCTCCCTATCATAAGAGTGACCATACTGCATCCAAATACCCCACCAACGCAAACCAGCCTCCTTCCAGAGAATCATATCCAGGCATGAAGTGTTCAAGATTCTCTTCGGTTATGAGAGTGAGATAGACTGGAGAAAATTTGAGCGATATGTCATACCGGACCTGGTTACAGTTTTGACCAGTGTTTGTGGTGGTTTGGTGAGGTTGAATCTGTTTGTAATAATTGTAAGTTAGGGTGAGTGGCCGGGGCATCAACTTAAACTTGGCCAACGGATGACTGACTGTTCTAATGGCTAAGTGACAGTGAATTCTGGTGCTATTTCTGGTGGGTGTTTTATGTTCAAATGTTATTTAGTGGTCTTGTGTCTTATAAAGTCAGTTATCTGCTATTGTTTGTGTGGATTTGTTTGGTAATACTTGATATGTTGTATTGGTAAGGTCGGAATGTTGTCAGAAATTATAACAATTTAATTTGTAATACAGAGCTGGTGAAGAAGGTTGTTGAGTCTGTAGATGGATAGAGGTTAGAAGCAAACATACGAGTGTGGGTGGATTGGGATGTTTGATTATTGGTTAGAAAGAGACAATTGTAGATGCCCATCATGTCCAGGTGTGTTCTAAGAACTAGTATTTTAGTTTCTTTGTGTAGGTGTTGTTGTGGGGTGTAGTGAGTGCATCCTGATTAACTGAATTTTTAAGTGGCTTTGTTTCTGTTGTCATTTTGGAGTTAACTTTATGTGTGTTTTTAGATCAGCAGTCAGGGATGCAAGTTGGAGAGATCACAATTTAGAACTCAAAACGATAATGTTATGATTGTATCACATATACGGTGGTGGATGATCGATTTGTTTGTGCAAGACTGTGACCAGCGATGGTTCTCTATATGTTCAGTTCTTGTTTGCAGATAAAAATTAATGTAGTCTGTTGTGTTTTTTAGTGAAGGTGAGATGAGTGTTAACTATTATTCCGAAGATTTTGGGGAGTTTTGTATGAATAAGATATGCCAATGTTGTTGACGTAGAAGGACATTGGGGAGTGGGGGGGAGTGCCAAGCTGGCAAAAGTCTCTCTAGCTCGGTTGGTGATTAAAGTAATTTGATTGATTGTTGGTCGAGGCTGGATTTCTGTCTCTGTTACCTATGACTGAACGTATTAAATTAGTAATCAAGATCTGTCGGCGACCACCGTCATAATGAGGTGTGCTGATGTGATAGATGGCTAAATGAATAACTGTATATCTTCATAGGTTTGTTTATGATTGTGTGATCTGAATTGTCATGGTCTGATGAGAGATTGGCATTGAATAGGTTGAAAGATGTGGAGACAGGCAATTTGCGCCTTGAGAGTACTCCAATTATGATATTTACCTGTTCTGGATTTTGTATTGTTTGTTTGATTTTGGCTGGTTCTTCCTGATAGGAATTGGAAATCCATTTACTATTTAGGTTTGTACTAGATTAGATTAGTATATATATTTTTGTGAATCAAGTTATGTTTAGGTACTGTATCAAATGCTATTGTTGATGTACAATTGCTCGATGATTATTGTTTTATGAGTGATTTTTGAGTTTAGGCCACTCATTGGTGGGCTTGAATTTGATGTTGATGAGTCTGTTGTTATAATTAATTGGTTTTGATGAAACCGTGTTGGAATTTGTGTTTGATGATGTGCTGGGTTATTTGTTTAGTTATGAGTTTTCTAGTCGCTTTGCAATGTGTGATAATGAAAATGGCAAGCAATTAATGAAGAAGGTCAGAGGAGAGTCATTCCTGGTTTAGTTTGGAGATATAAAATGATAAGCTTTTTTGAAATTTTCAGAAATAAAATTTAGGCTGATGGAACTATAATATATTTGTGCTAACTTAGACGCATGTCAAAGCATGTGTATCCTAGGTGTTTGTTTGAGATGTTGTCTGCGCCAGTTGCAGGTGAGTTTTAAAGTGTCTTTGTTATGTTTTCATAGGTCAGTTGTGGTTCATTTATATTGCTGGATTGTGGATGAGTTTTATAATTTTCTTGAAGAGCTTTGATCGCTCTTTCCTGTTTTGAGAGTGTGATGGGTTTTGAACTCTGCCTCTTGCGACGAAGTGAAATATGCGAGTCTGTGTTCTGCATGGTTGTTTCTTGGGATTGGGGGTTTGTAAAAACTAGTGTGTTTTGGGGTTATTTAATGGATTCATAAGTTCTGTGGTTTGTAGCGTTGGTTGAATATCAGTGCTAGTTATTGACTTTTCCACAATTCTGGTGTTACTCGTGTGGGAATGTTTCTTGTGAGGAAGTTTGGAAGTTGTCTGAAGAATTGAGTAAATTATGTTATGTTTATGATTGGGCTGTTTAAGGTGTTATCGTAGTGTGTGTAGTTATTGGGAGTGACAATGTGGGGAATTACTTTTTGAGGGAAAGTGCATTGTTTCGTTTCATAGTTGATTCATATTTCAAGGTGCAACGGACTCCGGTGTTAGAGGATTGGGTTGTAATTATTTTTACAATGAATCCTACTAGACAGATATGGATTTGTTAAACTGGGAATGGATTTATTAATCATGTAAATGATATTGACATAGGATAATTGAAAATTTGTAAGTTGGCGTTTGTTGAGGTTTGATTGAAATTGCGTTCTGCCATGTGATATTTGAGAGAGATGTCATGTTATGTTTCTCTATAATAGTTTAGCACAGTGATCTGTGTCCAGCTCTGCATTTTATTTAAGTGTTAGTGTTATGTTTTCTGAGTGGCGGTAGATTTGCCTACTTGTTAGACAATATATGAGTATTTAATGAATGAGGCGAGGTGCGTTGGAGTTTAGATCAGTTAGATATTGATCAGTGGCAAAGATATTTGTAACGTACTTGTGATAAATTTAGAGACCTGTGAAACAAAGGTTATAAGTCTGATGACATGAGCATTGTATTGATTGGTTTGGAGGTGAGATATTCTGAGTGTTCGCTGGGCTGTTCGTTTGTTGATTGACTAAGGATGTGATAAAGGATTGTCAGGGTTGGAAATGAAAGCATATGTTATACAACGCCAAATATGATAGTTCTTATTGCTTGATGCTTCTGGGTGCTGTACCATGTAGGGTGAGTGGGCGTCTTGAAGTTACCTCCCATGTATAGTTTGGGAGTGAGAGAGATTGTCACGGTGAGTTTGGTCTGTAATTTCAGAGGCGGCCAGTCATTCGGTGAGAGGATGTACAAGGTTTAGTTAGGATGGAGTGGGTTATTTTATTTTCATTGTTGAGAAAAGAGTGCTATTTGGTGGTTTTGTCATATTAATGCGTTTTAATTTGTAATGATGCGTGTTCTGCTGCTATGAATAGTGAGTTCGTGTATAAGAGTTAGTGAGTGTGATTTTTAGGAGAGTTTGAGCTTTATGATCACCATCCTAGCATTAGAATTTTGTCACGTGAGATATAATATTTCAGAAATAGCGTGGCTTCTTGTATCATGGCTAGGTGTATGTTGTGTTATTATATCTGTTCTTCTTGATATATAATAATACTATATATATATCATAATTATATTATAATATATCATATATAATTATAATATCATAATAATATATATATACATAATACTTACTATAAATATATATATATAATACATATATATATATATATATATATTACCTATACTATCCGTATATATATATATAATATATAATATATATTATATAATATATATAATATATATATTATATATATATAAATATATATACATATATAATATATTATAGTATACTATATATATATAAATACTATATAATTATATATATATATAATATACTAATATCTAATAAAATCTAGAGATAACAGTGAACAAGATGAAACTTGAACAAATCTGGAGCATTTGATTAGTAAGTGCAAGAGAAGTCATGTGGCTGTCTACAAGTAAGGACTAAGAAATGATTAAAAGTGGTGGTGGACTGAAGAGGTGATGCAAGCAGTTAAATAAAAAAAGAAGGCTTAATTGGTTTAAATGATTGAGAGTCTCCAAAGAAAAGGCTGTCCAAATGGAATATATATGTTAGGAAAAAAGTTGAAATCTAAAAAGTATACTATAATAGGAGGGGAGGGAAATAGAGGGTAACATGAGAGTTGGAAGGAAGATCACATGGGAAACCTTACAATGGGAATTAGGGGAGCTCTTATACGATACAGAGTCTAACAAAAGTAAAGTAAGCGGAATATCATAGAAATAATGGAACATGGCGGATCGACTTTTATGAACTGCTGAAATGGATGAAAGAAAGGCGAGGAGGGAACACTTCGAAAAAATCTGCATAAACATTAGCAATAAATGAAGAGGTCATAGTGAATATGTGTAGTTGATGGTGTAAGAAGGAATGAGGTTTTAAGTAGGATAGAGAGAGGAAAGATTGAAACGAATAGGTAAGATCAGCAGGATAGATGGAATTACTGGTGAAATGAACAGAATGGAGGCGAGATTGTGCATTGAGATGGATAAGGGAAGTGTGTAACGATATTGTGTGCCGGGAAGTCCATGAAGGATTTGAGAGGAAAAGCAATAATATACCATTATATAAGATAAGAGCGAGATAAGGGCTATAGCGAAACTACAAAGGAAATTAGCATTATTAGGTGTTGTAGGGAAGATATAGCTACACTTAGTATTTTGTTCATTGACGAAAAAAACCAAGGTGTATTAGACAGTAGGTAAAGAATGTGCAGATCAAATTTTACAGTAAGGGAATTGAGTCACACAAAGTATAATATAATGAAAATAATGAGGAAAAGAAAGAAATTAGTATTTAATTTTATCAGGACTTGCAACAGCGCCATGACAGAATTAATAGCGTTAAGGCATTGGCAAGTGTTAATGTTAAAGTACGAGTGTTAGTTGGTAGGCCTTCTAAATAATGGAGATCCAAAATATGATATGTCGATTGTTGAAGCAATATGAATGTAAAAATAAAATGGAGTGGCAAAGTCGTACCATGGCCCTTATTTTCTACAACATTCTGTTACATATTAGAGAGAGGCAGGGAGGTATTATGACCAGGCTGACGGAGCGAGTACGTTGAGTCGTGCAATAATTTTCCCGACTCGGAAGTCGGCAGAGTCCGCAGTCGAAAAACTCTGTGCAACGTGGAGTCGAAGTCAGGCAAGTCGGAGTCGAAATTCCTGTGTAAGTGTAGTCGGAGTCGAAAATCGAAGACTCCTGTGTAAGTGGAGTCGGCTCGAGTCGAAAATTTATAGACGGAACTCATTAGTTATGTATGTCACTTATATTATTTATATTATTATTATTATTATCATTCATATCTATTAATTATTATTATAATATTATAAAAAGTTTTTCATCTTTTATTTCCACTTTCTTAATATTATTTTGTAACATAAATTTTCAATTTCCTTAAAATATCTTTGAAAATAATATAACTGAATAAGAAAAAGGTTCAGTTTGTACATAATTCCCGACGCCATTTCGTCATCTATCACTTGAGACATCTTAGGAGGATTATTTCTATGTAAAGTGACATTGAGATATCTTTAAGAGTTAGCCTTAATATAATAGAGTAAATCTATTGATAATTGAGTCTGACTGAATAAATACATAAAAAAATTTTTATGTCTAATTTCTCCGGTTGCCGTTGTTTTAGAGCAGACGGGGATAGCATTCGGTGTATACTCTGCTCCGCCCTAGATCAAATGAACATCTTCTATGACTCCTATCACGATTCTGACGCTCATGCCAAGTCTACATCTGATATATCCTTTTAGACAATATATATCGTCTAATACTCGATGTCAATACCTAGCCGCCGACCTACAGTCTAGCACAATAAGCTCATATAACGCGTCCATGTGATGTCTATACGTCTTAGTATCACAGTCTGCCTCGCTCACTCAGAGTCCGACACCTGTAGTAGCTGGACGTACTACCATACCTTATAATAGTAGATGATCTCATGTGTATCTGCACGCATCAACGTACTAAGCATCAACCAGATCTGAGACATCATCAAGCTAATGTTCGACGCTACGTCTAAACACCTCAGAGGCACGTTAATAACTTGAAACCACACAGTCGATGAGTTGTCGGGCAAAGCAACTCTTGTGAAATACAGAGAAGATGCCAGATCATATTTGGACTAGATAATGGTATAGTTCTGACTTAACATAATTTATGAGTTGCTTTAATTATTGAGTTGAGAAGCTAGGCATTGACCGATAGCACCGGTTGTTATGGTGCATGACCTTATCGAAGTTTCCTTCTCATTATTTTTTACATGTTATTTTATTTTTAGGTTATTAATTTAAATTTTTCAAGCTGAATATTGGATGATCACAGTTAATTAATTTACTAATGCTGGCCAAATTTCTTCATCAAAAGTTTTTCCAAGTTAAACAATAGGTGTTAATGCTCCTGTAAACTAAATTTTTACCGATAGTTCTGTGTAATAGTCGTGAAAGATCACTAGCTTTCACTATACGACCATTAATCAGTGGGTATTGACATTGCATGCCTGATAATAATGAAGCCGTCAGACATTACACATCGTTTTGGATTGAGTCTAAAAACACACTGACAATTACTTAATCTAAGCTGTCATATGATTGAAATTTTAAGCATGACAACTCCTGAA
>JABUQX010124211.1:45000-47527 GCA_015478945.1 Trachelipus rathkii | reverse complement strand
TTATCACTACACCGTGACATCGTGCTAATACCTAAGCGTCAGGTAGTACGCAAAGGAAATGTGTAGGCATTGTAACTCTCTATAGGTATAAACCGCTATGGTGTGGAGGGAAGAGTAAGGGTCATGTCTCATAGCATAGATTGATACCTTTGCATGACATACATAGGTAAGTAAAATCTGTTGAATGCTATTTTAACTTTCAAACACATACATACATACATATTTTTTGATCACCTACATGCTTCTTCAAATTGTAAAAAAATATTATCTACTGTTTCAGGAATTTTAAAACAAGAAAAACAAGCATGATTGTAAAATACCGTGGCTTCCGCAGATTGTTGTCATCTGCTATAATAAATTCCAATCCCGCCATGGACCAGGTATTTCCAGTTGCCAGACATACATAGAGCATGGAGAACATCACTGCAACATTCATTCTTAACCTTCCAAACTAGGTTTCAACTGATCATCACAAGGAGATTTATCAGGGGAGAATGAGTAGTTATCAGCTTCACGTATGGATCTCAGTCTTAGAAAGAGCAATTTACTGGCATCAAAAAGAGCATTTTCTCTTAAAGAAATAGGGATAAAGGATTCTGGCAGTTTTTTCCCTTCTTGAAAATTTATCTTTTTAATATTGCTCGGAGATTAAGGATTTGATCGAAGCTTTATGAGTTTGTGCACTAAAAACACTTTGAATGGTGCTATTAGGCAGACCTCCCTGCAAAGTGGAAGTTCTAAAGCTGTAGGTTTTACATATGGTAATATTCGATTGGTTTTTGTTCGCATTTGGCTACTTCTATCGCAAATGATTGAAAATTAATGACACTATGAAAACTCCTTCTTCATGCCCGTCAAATACAAGCGATCACCATTGGAGAGTCTATGTGTGGATCTCCAAGGTACGTTGAGTAAATTTTATTTTTCTTCACACGAAACTATCAGACATTAAATTGTTTATAAATAAATGAAATGTAATGATGCAAAAACTCAAGAAAAGATAAATTTATTTAGCTTCTTTAATTTTCACTGGTTATCTAACTTGCATTAGAAATGCAAGGAGGTTACACCAAGCATCCCTGCTTTCTTTGTTTGTGGAATAGTCGGGCAAATGACAAACATTTTGAACAATATGAATGGCCAGCTCGAAAATCTTTAACACCTGGAATTTCAAATGTCATTGCTACCTTGGTCAATAAAAATTTTCTGCTCCCACCACTGTAATATAAACTGGTTTGATGACAATCTTGTTAAGGCAATTTAATTAACAGAAAAATAAATCTTATGCTTCTTTATATAAAAAAAATGTTTCCACACATAAGTGAAGCAAAATTGAATGCAGATATTTTTTTTGTTGAAGGTCCAGCAAGATTTGCAACCTTAATAAAAGATCCTAAGTTTGAAAAAGACCATAAACAAAATAGAAAAGAATGCTTGTATTTATTTTAAATTAAATGCTAATAACTTTTTAAAATCAAATAAGTCCCAATGAGGCATCAAAGCTATAGACAGTAAATATGGTTTTAAAAGGTTTACAGACCTGGGAGCTCGTATGTCAATTAAACTACACTTTTTGATATCCAAACAATGGAAGAAAGGTATCAAGGTGGCTGGGACATTAAAATGATGGCAGATTGAACATGAGACGACTCATAAGAGGAAATCAATTTTGTCGTTTTTTCCTATTAGTATATGTCTGACAATGATATATATATAATTATATATAGTATATATTATATATATTATATAATATATATAGTATATAATATAATATATGTAATATATATATTATATATATATATATATATGTCGGTGTGAGTATATAATATATATATATATTATATATATATTATAGGTGATATATATTTATAGTATATATTTTATATATATTATATATATATATTTATAATAGGATATATACTAAGATAATAGGGTATATATACATATATATATCTATATATATATATATTTATTTTAGTATTAGTTATATATATATATATATATATATACTATATAATATATATATTATAATATATAGTATATATATATATATAATAGTGCTATATATTGGGACATAGTATATACATATATTATTTGTAAAGGTGTTAATTACAAATAAATAGAAATAAAATAATTTTTAACTGATATTAAATGAAGGGAAATGATTATCTTTAAAAATATGCTTCCTTATATTCAAGAGCACAGTTTTTGAATTCTATTTTAGATTTTGAATTCATATTTCCTTAGATTCATTTTCTGTTCAATACCGGAAAAATATTAAGATTAAAAAAAAAACATGTAAAAATACTAATTTAACTATGAAATATATGTATGTAAACATTATATACATTTGTCATTATATTTAAATCGGGATATAAATATTAGTATATATATAATATATATATTATATATATATATATATATAATATATATATATATAGTCTATATATATATATATATATATATTTAGTATATATATATTATATATATAGTAATATATATATATATATATAGTATATATCTATAT
>JABUQX010124211.1:22500-37500 GCA_015478945.1 Trachelipus rathkii | reverse complement strand
TGTGAACAACTACGGATTATCTGTTAATCTGTAATATGTTTTTCCTTTGAGTGTGATTTTTTAACGTATATATATATAATAATATATATATATAGTGTATATATAATAATATATATATATATATATTATATATATAATATATTATATTATATATGTATGGTATATTATATATATATATATATATATATCTATTATATATATATATATATTATATATATATGTACTAATATATATATATAATGTCCCTAAGTGGGTTTGAACGCCTTACCCTTGAATATGGATAAAGACCAAGATGTGGTTATCTCCTGACAACGATGAGCTAAAAGGAGAACTGCCATCATTCGCGGCTTGGCCGCAACTCCCCGCTCACAACCTCGGTCAGGGCGTCAAACTGGGTAACTTTTTTAAACCGGGACTTACCTTTGTATTACTAGGACTAACGCAATAACCGATCCACTATTTGTGTACACATACTAATGCTCCTAAGTGGGTTTGAACCCTTACCCTTTGAGCATGGTGACTAAGGTGTTTCTGTCCCGTGAGCTAAAGGTGAAACCTGTCACTATTCGCGGTTGGCAGAATAGCCGCTCACACTCGGGTCAGGGGTCCCACTGGGTAATTTTTAACTGGGACTTCACTTTGCATTCATAAAAATAATGCAATGAGGATATTTACCTAGTGTGACCCCTTACCCGCAGTGTGAGCGGGGAGTTCTGCCCAACAGCACAATGGTGGCAAGTTTCCATTTATATCTATCGTGCCGTCAGGTAACACTCTGAATTACCATCCTCAAAAGGTCAAGGGTTCAAACCCACCTTAGGAACCTACTACATATGTACCACAAGTAGTTTTTTTTTTGTTTTTTTTTTTTTTACAGGAGAAATCAATTACTCACGGCAGAGCCCTAATCAAGGAGCAGGTGTACTCATTTAACGTCCGAGCAGGACGGAGCCAAGCCCAAGGAGAGAAATAGCTCACATTCTCCCCCGACCAAGTTGCGACCTGGGACCGGTTTGTTTGCGGAGTGCTCTAGACATCGAGCTAATCGGGCGCTTTTAAATAAATAAATATAAAATACAATAAGAAAAAAATTTAAAAACATATACATGATATATACAAATATAGAATACACTATTATTCCCAATAATCATTATTATTATTACCAACTTTCACCATTATTACCATTACCATCAGTTACTATCACTATCATTATTATCACCTTACCGATCTATCACTGATCACTATCATTGACTTACTCAACATAAATTATCATTATTTTACTATCATAACCGTCATTTCCAATTATTAATATCACTGATCGTTATCATTACTATCAATTATAAATTAAATATTATTATTGTTAACATACACTGTATGTCACATAACATTTCACTTCAAATCACATAATATTTACATGTAAACTGGAAGATACAAAAAACTATTGAAATGCATTATCTTTATGAATGAAAATTGAAAGTCCCGGCTTAAAAATTACCTACAGTGTGACCCTGAATACGAGTTGACGGGAGTTTCATGCCATTTGCTAATGGTGGCAGTTCCTCTTTTTAGTTCATGCGCTGGTCATTAGTTAACATTCTTGGCTTCAATCTCAACAGTAAGGATACAAACTCACTTAGGGACATTATAAATGTACAAATAGTGATGCGGTTATTGCATTATTCTTAGGAATATATATATATATATATATATATTATATATAATTATATATTTATATATATAATTATATATTATATATATATATATATATATATATATAAATATATATTATATAGATATATAATATAATATAATTTATATACTATATATATATAATATATTATATATATGTATTATATATAGTATATATAGTATATATATATATATATATAATATAGTATATAGTATATATATATCATATATACTATTATATATATATATTATGTGGTATATATATAAATATACATTATATATATATCATAATATAGTGTATATTATATATATAATATATAATATAATATAAATAGTTTATTATACTTTATATATATTATATATAGTATATAGTAATATATATGTATAATATATAATATATTATGATATATATAAGTATATATATATAGGGGGTATGGTATATATTTATATATATTATATATATATATATATAGTATGATATAGTTATATATATTATATATATATATTCATATATATATATATATATATTGGTAAAAATTAAGATTTAGAATTTAAGAAATACACTTATCATCCTTAATCATCTAAGATAATATAAAATATGTTCATCTCGTTCTTTCATTTCAGTTAATTCATTCATTTTATTAATTAAGAGACGACAATATCAGCCCTGAAAGAGTCAACCACCAAAAAAGGTTTACTTCGAAAGGCGATTATTGTCGGAAAAAGGTTCTTTCTTTTTACTACTGCTATTGTTGTAAGACTTGTTGCTATTGATAATATTGTTGTGCACAACAGAACAATTGTTCTGGAACGGATTGTTCCATTTTTTGATAATAATTTATATCCTTATTTCATGTGAGTTTGTGCCGCTTTCAAGAAACCGAAGAAAAGCGGATTGAAAAGAAGTGAGACCTAAAGACAAACGGTTAAGAAAAATATCCCGGTCTTTTATGTAACCTCGTTTTCTTCAAACACTTCAAACTAAGGCATGTGATTAAGGAAGTCTTTACTTACAAAACTAACTAGAAGGAAGGAGATGCAACTACGTCTTTCCCCCATAGAAAAGCAACAACTTTTCTAAATATGATCAATACAGATTGTACAGGGTAAGATATTGTTCGTCTCAACATTCTTTCATTATAATTTATCATTATTTATTCATTGCTCATTCATAATCATTAAATACATTAATTAACAAATATTCCTGTATTTGTTGCAGGCGTTGTATCCTGGGCAATGGATTAATCATGGCAACAAACACTATATTACGACAACGTTAGCCGTCTCATGATTTCTAACTATAACTATTTATTTATATATATATAAGTTTAATAAAATTTCTTCTCTTTTTCTCTCCTCTTCTACTGTACTTCGCCCTTCAATAAACTTAAACTGGGATCGGGCTTTTAATCGAGAGACCTTAGATGAAATTCATTATTCAGATATCAAAATAATTTTTACATAAATTAATTAGAAAAGTTGTGTTCATTTCATCTTTATTTTCTCTCTCTCGATTGAGTGCGTACGGTCCTTGTTTGGTTTGTTATCACAATAGGAAATTTAAGAGATTGTCAAGTTTAAATTTAAATTATTTTGTAGTCTATAAGATCATTTTTTAAATTAATAATAATAATGGCTGAAATAAATTCAGAATGGCTTGTAGAAATTTCGCAGGTTAAACCTAGCGAAAATCTTTCCGCAGAAAAAATTGCCGAAACTATTGAAAAGTGTAAATTAGAAACGAGAGAGTTTATTCTCAAACGCGCTTCTTGTAAGCGAAAAATAACAAATGCTCTTAAAACTATTAATAAGTTTAATGTTGACACGCAAACTAAATTGGATGAAAACACAAAAATTGCTTTGTTTTCGATCAAGGAAAATTTAGAGTTAATTATGCTGATAAATGAATCTATAATGCAAGTTTATAGTAAATACGATTTATTTGTTTTAGATGAATCTTTGTTTGGTAGAGAGATAGATGGGCAATTTGAGTATCAAAATGATATTAGAATTAAAATCAGTAGAGTAGAAAATTTAGCAAAAATTAATGAACAACATATTCATAATAATGCTTCAAATGAAAATGCTTTGCCATTAAAACGTGAACCTAACCCTCCTGCATTGAAATGCATGATTTTTCACGGCAATGAGGATAGGGACAAATTTAATTCATTTCTTTCACAGTTCGATAATTTAATAGGATGTAAGTCTTCACTGACTGATAAAGCTAAATTGTCATACCTTAAATCATATTTGCAAGATTATGCTTTTCAAGTCATTCAGCATTTAAGTAATACCAATGAAAATTATGCCATAGCTTTAAACTTGCTAAAAAAGGAGTTTTTAGATATACCTTATATAGTAGATGAAATTTTAACTAAAATCATTCGTGCTCCCAATATTGAGGAATATCAGTATGAGAAAGCACGCACATGGTTAAATGACGTCAGAGCTATGACAATACGATTTACAAAATTTCAACTTAGATTTTTTCATTCCCGAATCTCCGGGTTGCGTATTATTAAGTAATAATAGTTTTTCAGTCAAACGCATTGGCAATAAACGGAGCGGTAATGGAGAGATGGAGATGAAGTAACAGGGTGGCACCGAGGCACAAGCAAGGTTTGACTGTTTGTAGCTAGTAGCTGCGGGCTTCTACTTGTTTTCTTTTCACTGTTTAGGCGGCTTGCGAGTTTTGTTGTTGTATTTCTTGTTTTCTACTTTGTTGTTTTTTCCTTGTTTTCTTAAAAACGAGAACTTGTTTAATAAGTAAAATGTCAATGTAGCCCTCTATTAATCACATTTTTGACTATCATTTGAAATATTAAAAATATTTTTGAACAAAATTTCGAAACCTTGTTTTGCTAATAAACTTATTTCCACAAATAAAAATTCAACATATCGTAAAAGTAATCCCACATAAAACATAATGTTAATTTTTAGTAGTAAATAGGGAAGAAGTGTCAGCTGAAAACCGGTTAATTTGAGTACTGAAAGATTTTTGCAATTTGTCAAGAAGACAACATTCTATGTTTTAAATGTATAAATTATTATGTTAGGCGAAGATGGAGCATTGTCTGATGCAACCAATAAAGAGCGAGTTTGCTGCACTGGTGAGAGTCTGGCTATGTTACAGATGTAGTTAGTGCTAAACACCTTGCTTTCCTCATAGTATAATGGTGCTTGGCCAAAATTGAATTCGCGTTATCCTTTGTTTCAATTTGTAACTTCTCCCTCATATTTTCAGCTTTAATGTATAAATCCTCTTCCTAGCCGAGTGGGGGGAGGTGGGGGTGGTCATGGAGATGGAGAAACATCAAATCAGAAGATACAGGGAAAACTTGTAAGTAATATTGCTATAAATATTGGGGAGGTTGCTTTGCAGCAAAATTTGCTACCTACAATGTCTTTAAAACTTAAAAATAAAAATAAAAATGCTATTTTACATTGTGTCACAGATTTAGGATCACAATGTAGTTTTTTAAAGCCTAGTGTATTGCGGAAACTGCAAATTGATGAAAACAGTGTAAAAGATAGCACTAATGAAATAAAAACATTTTTAGGGTCACATCATAAAATATTAAAAAGGGTCTACATAGACACTCTTATTGAAGATAAAATTTTAAAGCTTCCTTTTTTCATTGATGACGTAGATCTTGACTTTTCAGTGGAAGGTTTGGATCAGGCTGTTCATGACATGAAAATGAGTAAGTATAAATTATCTAATAAATTTCTCACAAACGTACGAAATAACAAATTTGAAAATATCGAAGGTTTAATAGGGGTCGATATTTTACAGCATTATAGCAAGTTTACTTTTACCCAATGCATGAAAGGTACAGCTATCGAGGTGAGTGATGGTTTGATTCCCTTAGGGGATATCAGAAATTTCTTAAATGAAGATCAGTCAAATATAACTGATCATGAAACTGCATTTCAGGAAGAGTCGCCTGTGTCATGACTAGGTTATGATATAATCGATTCTTCTATACAAAATATCGAAACTCCAACTGTGACATCAAAAAATAAAATAAATTGTTCAAAGTTAGTACATGACATTATAAATCCTATTATTTCTTATTTCAATCCTCTGAATTTTGTAAAAAATAATCCAGACTTAGATTTAGGTTTAGAAAATTTGTATAGTTTAGAATCTATAGGTATTGTTGATAGTAATGATATCAGCGATATCGATAAAAAACTCATACACGAGTTTGAAAATGGAATAGAGCTGCGTGATGATAGTCATTATTATGTAGAGTTACCTTGGTACAAGGACAAAATTAACAAAGTACCTTCTAACTACCACGTAGCCATTTCAGCAGTAAAGCGAGTGTATAAAAATTTAAAAGATCGTGATTTAATCGATCGATATTCTGAAGTATTCACACAACAATTAAATGAAGGTATAATCGAAAAAATAAATGTGCTTCCTGACCAACTAAAAAATTATATCTGGGTACCACACAGACCAATAATAAAGGAAGTGCAACAAATAACCACTAAGGTCAGACCGGTATTTAATTGTAGCCTTAAAACAGACGCAAATCCATCTCTGAATGAAGCTGCTTTTCCGGGCATTGATCTTATGAGTTCTTTATTTAAAATATTATGTAATTTTAGAAGTAACAAATATATTATCGTTTCAGATGTAAAATCTGCCTTCCTTCAGATCAGATTAAAATTAGAAGACAAAAATCGATTGGCATTCCTATGGTATGATAAAAATCAAGAATTAATCACATATCGATATGCTACGATTATTTTTGGTATGGCTTCTTCTCCATTCATCTTGAATTATGTCATCAAATATCACACAGATAAGTATACTAATGATCTTTGTTCTCATGTTTTAAAAAATTTTCTTTATGTAGACAATCTCATTTATAGTCATTCTGATGAAACTATTCTTGAAACCCTTTACAGAGAATCGGTTGAAAGGATGGAAGAGGGTGGATTCTATTTACGGTCCTGGAATACGAATCATAAAAGGCTCAAAGACCTCATGATAGAAGACGACCGTGCTGAGATGCATGGTTGTGAAAACGAAAGAATTTTGGGATATCTATATAATATGGAAGCGGATACAATGGCTCTTGATAATTTCAACATAGCAGGTAGTATCGAAACTAAACGTGAGTTATTGTCCCAAATATCCAAGGTTTTTGATCCCCTGTCATTATTTTTGCCTGTAACTATAAAGGGTAGGCTTCTGATGAGACAAACTTGGCAGGTTCAGACTCAATGGGATGAGAAAGAAAGGGTAAGTTCCGATATTTCTGCACAATATCGAAAATTGAGTAACGATTTGATCTTGCTTAAAAATCTTTCATTTAATCGATTTGTTTTCGATTATGATAACAATGCTACTTTAAATATATTTTGTGATGCTTCAGCATCAGCTTATGGCTTTGTAATGTATATTGCCTCTGAATGTAAATCATATATATTATTATCGAAAGCAAAAGTTGCTCCTTTAAAAAATAGAACTTTGCCTACTCTTGAGCTATTAGCAGTATATTTGGCATTTAAAAGTCTTCCTCAAATACTTTCTGCTTTCAATTATAACTTTAAAGAAATAAACATATTTGTCGATGCTCAAATAATATTAGCTTGGCTTCTATCTCCTAAAATTAAAACTAAACAAATTTTTATAAGAAATAGGTTGAGCGATATTAAAAATAAAAAATCGGAAATATTAAAGGAATTTAGTTTAACGATTAATTTCCTCTATGTAGAGACCACACAAAATCCGGCAGATTTAATAACTAGGGGAATTTCCTTTAGGGAATTTTCCAATAAATTTCAAATATGGGAAAAGGGACCATCTTGGCTTTCATTAGATAAAAACCAATGGCCCAAGCATGAATTAAAATGTTTATCAGAAGAAAGTAAAATGCTAATCGATACACATATCGTAACCAATATCGTATTAAAAAACGATTCTGTAGAACCTATTTTGGATATTAATAAATTTTCAAGTTTGCATAGGTTACATAGAGTAACAGCATACGTGTTCAAATTCATTTTCAAAACTAAAAAGCAAAATAAAGATTTCCATCTTAGAAGTAAAGAATATTGGTTAAAAATAATGCAAAATATCGATTTTGAAAAAGAAATAGCATTCTTAAAATCACCTTCTAATAAAGTACCAGAATTGGTTAAAAGATTAAATTTATTTTTGGATGACAATGGTTTTTTAAGAACCAGAGGTAGAATAGCTAAAACTAATTACTACGATTATAATATTATTAATCCTATTTTGCTTAGTAAAAAACACCATCTCACAAAGCTCATTGTTTCTGATTGTCATCTTGCATGCAAACATTTGGGACTTCAAACTACATTAAATATGGTACGTTTGAAAGGGTTTTGGATCACTAAAGCACGTCAAACAGTCAAAAACATCATTGAGTCGTGTCTTATTTGCAAAAAATATAATTCTTTCACTTTCAATTATCCTAAATTTACAAATTACACACAAGCTCAAATGGACTTTTTCAGACCATTTAAGCATACTGGAGTTGATTTCACCTCTCATTTTTGGATAAAAGATGGCTCTGTAGAAAAGAAAATGTATATATTAATTTATACTTGTTTGAATATACGTGCAGTTCATTTAGACCTATTACCTGATATGTCCACTCAATCATTTTTATCATCTTTCATGCGTTTCACAAACATTTATGGAATTGTAGATTTTTTGTATTCTGACAATGCCAGAACTTTTGCTCTCGGTGGTAATGCTATAGAAAATTCTTTAATTTCAGATGAATTTCAGGAGCATATGAGAATCAACAACATTAAACATGTAAGATTGCCTCTGTACGCAGCGTGGATGGGTTCTGCATGGGAGAGAATGCTTCGTATCCTGAAGAATTGCATCTACAAAACAGTAGGTCGTTCTAAATTAAATTATTTTGATATGATTTCTTTACTTTCCAGCATTCAAAATTCAATAAACAACAGGCCTCTGACCTATGTGGAGTCCTCTCTGGATCTAGTACCTCTGACTCCAAATTCATTTTTGAAACTACATGGAAGTGCTTCACTAACAGTGAAAACAGATGAGGATCCGGATGACCCTTTGTGGGAAGGAGAACCTGCTTCACATAAACAGCTAAATGATCATTTGCTATTTCTGCAACAAAAATTTGAACACTTTCGCACCATTTGGTATGAAACATATCTTTTAAGTTTACGTGAGTATAGTTATGATTTATATCAAAACGATTGGGTTAACCGCATTAAGGTGGGTGATGTGGTATTAATAAAAAGCGCCACCAAAACTCGCCCATATTGGCAGTTGGGTAGAGTTATAAAGCTAATATATGGTGCTGACAACTGTGTACGCACTGTGATGCTAAAAAAGGGTGATGGCAATATAGCTCATTATCCAATCAATATATTGTATCCAACAGAAGTGTCTGTAACACATAATGGTGACAAAACTAATAAACCCATAGAATTAAATAATACATCTGATAAAGATGATGGTGTGAGGAAAGTTCCTCAAAGACAAGCGGCTATTACCGCTCGTAAAAAAAACAAAGATATTTTTAGTTTGTTTGATTAATTTATTTAGTTTATTGACAATCTCTTGGGTGTTTTGGCGGCTGCGACCTTCCTTTTTCATAAAGCAATGTCGCAGCCCCGCGCCCGGAATGTGTAAAAATTAGAATTTAGAATTTAAGATACACTTATCATCATTATCATCTAAATAATATAAATATTTCATTCTCTTCTTTCATTCATTAATTCATTCATTTATTAATATAAGAGACGACAATATCAGCCCTGAAAAAGTCAACCACCTAAAAAAGGTTTACTTCGAAAGGCGATTATTGTCAGAAAAAGGTTCTTTCTATTTACTACTGCTATTGTTGTAAGACTTGTTGCTATTGATAATATTGTTGTGCACAACAGAACAATTGTTCTGGAACGGATTGTTCCATTTTTTGATAATAATTTATATCCTTATTTCATGTGAGTTTGTGCCGCTTTCAAGAAACCGAAGAAAAGCGGATTGAAAAGAAGTGAGAACCAAAGACAAACGGTTAAGAAAAATATCCCGGTCTTTTATGCAACCTCGTTTTCTTCAAACACTTCAAACTAAGGCATGTGATTAAGGAAGTCTTTACTTACAAAACTAACTAGAAGGAAGGAGATGCAACTACGTCTTTCCCCCATAGAAAAGCAACAACTTTTCTAAATATGATCAATACAGATTGTACAGGGTAAGATATTGTTCGTCTCAACATTCTTTCATTATAATTTATCATTATTTATTCATTGCTCATTCATAATCATTAAATACATTAATTAACAAATATTCCTGTATTTGTTGCAGGCGTTGTATCCTGGGCAATGGATTAATCATGGCAACAAACACTATCTATTACGACAACGTTAGCCGTCTCATGATTTAAAACTATAACTATTTATTTATATATATATATAAGTTTAATAAAATTTCTTCTCTTTTTATCTCCTCTTCTACTGTACTTCGCTCTTCAATAAACTTAAACTGGGATCGGGCTTTTAATCGAGAGACCTTAGATGAAATTCATTATTCAGATATCAAAATAATTTTTACAATATATATATATATATATATATATATATATGCTATATAGGCGGCTATATATATATATATATATACTATATACTATATACTATATAATTATATATATATATATATATATATATATATATATATATATATATTATATATATATATAATATATATATATATATATATATATATGTAACTTAACTAACCACTCATATATATAACAACCTTATATAACTATATGCTATGCTTAATAACAACCTTATATATATACTGTCACAAGATGTAGATAATAAAAGTGACAATCCCCGAAATTCGTTTAGTAGAAACCAAAGTCTATCTGTCTTGGGTATGATCTACCTCACCGTCGCAATCTTGGTTGCTAGGTTTCCAAATAATTTCTTAATGTTAAATATCTTCAACTTGCTTCTGATGATCCTGTAAACATAAAAATGGTCTTCAGACTAGGAACTGATTCTTCTGGTTATTCTGTTGTAGAATAAATTCACAAACAATTTCTCAATTGATCTCTTCAAAATACTTCTACTTCTTTATTCACTAATACCATCTGTATCAAAAGTCGTATTCAATAGACAATACACAGTTCTTCTCAAGTGACTTCAGGTCACGTCCAATATTCTCACTGGTCAGAGATTCTTAATCAAAACGTGTAGATAATCTTCTAGCTCAATAGCTCCTGATATTCACTACTCACGATAATCTTTATGAATATTCGTCGTATAAGTTTTCAGGGCTTTCTCTTATCCGTTAGATTCAATAATAACTCAATGACCAAATATACGACCGATTGATGGCAGCACAAAGTCTTCAGACGATAAATTTTGAATGAGAGATCGACCGACCGACGGATCAAAAGACCGACCGACCCGTGGGAATTATTTACCTTATATTTATACTGTCCTGTAGTATCCAAGATATTAATGAGCGAAGTCACCTTTTAACTCTTTTTTCCCATAAAATAATTTCATCATAATAAAAATATATTTCCCATTTTGTATTGAATAAATTTCAAATGAAATTATTCAATAATTATTTGTAAAATTAAAAATATTCCGAAATTGATATAATTCGTCTACTTTTGCAGAGTTCTTAATCTTGATGCTGATGATACAATTAAAGTTACAATATATATATATATATATATTATACTTATATATATATATATACTCGCCTGCTATATATATTATATATATAATAATAGCAACTTGCTCCCAACACTATAGCATATTTATATATAATAACTAATATATGTATATATATATATATATGAAATGCTTCTTCTTTCTTCATAATATTGTACTTAATATATGCTTAATAATAACTAATATATATATATATAATATATATATATATATATCTATATCTTATATATTATATATATATATATATAATAACAATAATAATATGAAATATATATATAATAATATTGTATATATATATGCTCATAGCAACCAATAGCAATAATATATATATATATATATATATATATAATAATATATGTATATATATATATATATTGCTATATATATATGTTGCTGTACGTATATATATATATATATATATACTATTCCAATACTTATAACAACCTTAACCTTAACCTTGTATATATATATATATATATAACCCAACATGCTGCTGCTGCTGCTTAATAACCTAACTGTATAATATATACTGTTTATAATATATATATATGTATATATATATATATATATAGCAACAAATAAAGTCATTGAACAATTGACCTTAATAACCTTATATATTGGTGATGGACATGACATCCGCATCCGCATCCGCATTTGCGGAACATCCGCACCTAAATTGACATCCGCATCCGCATCCTCACTTAACGGCCGCATCCGCATCCGCATCCACATCCGCATCCTCTTTTGAAAAATGAGGATGCTGAGGATGTTTTCTACATTTGATTAAATGCATATAAAATAAATATTATTTGGCATCTTTATCATGGGAGTTTATGGGAATAATTGTAATTTTGTATATATATATATATATATATATATATTTATATATATATATATATATATATATATATATATATATAAATATATATATATATATAACCTGCTCTCTCTCTCTCCTTACTCTTATATAACATAAGCATATATCATATTGTATATGCATAATAACTAATACATATTATATATATATATATATATATATATATATATATAATATATATATAATAATATATATATATATAATAACTATATATATAACAATAACCAATATATGATATAACAACTAGCAGCAGCAAACATAACAACGCAACCTTAATATAATAATATAATAATAATAACCAACAACTAATAATATATATATAATAAGTATTGGGCTTTGTAATAATATATATATATTTATATAACAACAACCAACGCCAGCAATGTATAACCAATAACCTTAATATATATATAACTAATAATATATAATAATACATAACAACTAATAATATATATATAATATATATGTATATATATATATATAATAATATATAATAATAATAACTTAATAATATTATATATATATATAATAACTTAATATACTACATACTACATATATTATATATATGTAATATGTATAACATAATAACATATACTATATTACTCCTATATATATATATGCTATATAATATATATATATATATATTATATATATATATATATATAATATAATATATATAAATATAAATATATATATATGAAATATATATTAATATAATATATATAATATACATAATATATAACAATAACAATATGTATATATATATATATATAATATATATATATATACTACTCATCAAAATTAACACTATATTTATAATCCGACATTTATATATATATATATATATATATATATATGTTACTTTAAGTTGCTTACAGACCCGCAACGTAAACTATTGACAGAAGGATACCCCTAAAATGCTGTTGAACCTATTTTTTATTTAACTATTAAACACAAAAATCACATAAGAATTAGACGTTCTTTAAAAAATGTGCCGTTTCAAATTTTAAAGCAGCTGATTGTTCTTGTTATGGACCATAATTTTTTTCTATTTTAAGGACCGTTTATTCAAACAAAAATATGGACTTCCCATGGGATCACCTTTATCCCCCACCATGAGCAACCTTTTCATGGAGTTTTTTGAGCAGAAGTTTATTTTTCAACATCACACATACAGGAATATCTTTTGGAGACGTTATGTCGACGACGTTTTTGCAGTAATTCCCAGCCACCTTGATCCCCACTCTCTCTTGGAGCACTTAAACGGCCAGGTCCAGTCCATAAAGTTTACGATGGAGTTTTCACAAGGTGGCTCCTTGCCCTTCTTGGATGTTCTTGTTCATGTGGAAGATGATGGGCGAGTCATCACTGACATCTACCGTAAACCCACACATATTGACGCTTACACAAATTGGTATTCGGCACATGCCCTTTCAACTAAGATTGGAGTATTGGCGTCGCAGATTTTGAGGGCCTATAGGATTTGTAGCCCGGTCAGGATTGAGGAACAACTGAAAACGATCCGAGAGACTTTTGTTAATCTACACTATCCTCTTCATATTTTTTATAGGGCCCATGTTAGGGCCAGGAGGACTTTTTACCAAGGACAAGAAGATCCTCTCACAGGACGCATTTATTTGAATATCCCCACTGACAACCACAATATCTATAAAAAGTTACTCCCAGAACAAGTGGCTCCTGTCAAGAATGTCGTGAAATTGAAGGGACTATTACAACAGCAACCAAAACCCCCCTCCACTCAGGCTCAACCCGTCCCGTGTGTTTACAACATAGAATGTAGTCAGTGTCATTTTACCTATATCGGTGAGACGGTGGATCTGAAGAGAAGAATTTATCAACATAAAAGGGATTTGTCAATGGATAACCTGAACTCGGCTTTAGTTAAACACAGGACTCTCTTCAACCATGCCATTGATACCAGTCGACATAGGGTTCTACAAAACAACAACAATACATCATCTCGTAAGTTTACTGAAAGTTTCTGTATTTATAACTGCAGGAACCGAGTCATGAACAATTTGGAGGGGGAAGTAAAATTTGATCATATCACGAATAATATACTACTGACGGACAAAAAATGGCAAGTCTTGTTAGAAAAGACAAAATCGAGTCAACCAACTGAAATTCTACCTGCCGACTGACCTCACATTTCCGGAATTCTTGTTTCTACTAAGAGGATTGAACAAAGTGCTATAAATGCACAGAAAAGCTTCTTCATTTTTAACTGATTTTAATGTCATTTTTTAAAGAACGTCTAATTCTTATGCGATTTTTGTGTTTAATAGTTAAATAAAAAATAGGTTCAACAGCATTTTAGGGGTATCCTTCTGTCTATATATATATATATATATATATATATATATATATATTGCCTTGGTCAATATATATATATATATATACTTAACACTATATATATATATATATATATATTGCTGCTGCTATATATAAATATATAATTTTATATATATACAAAGAGTAAACATCCACATCCGCATCTCATCTTTAGCAAGATCCGCATCCGCATCGAATCCGCATCCGCATCCTCTTTAAGATCCGTAACATCCGCATCCGCATCCGCATCAACAAACAGTCAAATTTTGACATCCGGTCCATCACTACTATAGATACAATAGCAATAGCATATAGCAGCAACATATATAATATATATATATAACCTT
>JABUQX010124211.1:7500-17500 GCA_015478945.1 Trachelipus rathkii | reverse complement strand
TAAATGCTCTCCAATTCAAAACCTTGGATATCGTCAAAACCTCGCAGCACATTCAACACATTGTGGAAATGGTTAGAAGCCATCGGAAAGATGAAGAAAAAAATCACCGATGAAGTGTTAAAAGAAGCTAATCAAATCGCCGAGCAACTGGGACTTGATATGAATATACCACGGATTGTTGGTAGGCAGCAGCACCGCAGCAACCATCCAGCAACAAATCCCACGGAGTTCTGGAGAAGATCCTTAATAATTCCGTATCTGGATTCTATAACCTCTTCTTTGGAATTACGGTTTTCTACTGAAAATGCACCTGCTTATGTTTACATACTCCATTCTTTCCATATGCTACCTATAATAACTGATGAGAGTTAAAGGAAAAGACAGGTTCATTTTATAGTTTTTACCACTTAGAAGGCATAGAAGAAGAGCTAGAACTTTGGTACAAATTTGGAAGGACAAGAAGCTGTCTCCCAAGTCTTAAAGGAGACTGAACCTTTCTTTCCGTCAACGAAAAAGGCTTTGATGATACTACTCGCCCAGCCATGCACCACCAGTACAGTAGAGCTCTCTTTAGGTGCTCAGCGAAGGATCAAGACTTGGCTTCGAAGTACTATGGAAGACGACAGGTTAAACGGACTGGCTATGATGAGTGTACACAGAAAATTTGTTTGACAATTATGATTATTTTATTCAAACAGTAGTTGATAAATTTGCCTTGAACCCAAGGAAATTACTTTAATAATATCAATTTTGCAACTGCTCTATATTGTGAATTTTCCATCATTGCATATTGTATTTGATATTCTATTGTTTTAATAAAATAATTTTTTTAAATATTAATCATTTAATTATCCACAAAAATGTTTCTAGTTTTATGTCTTTCTTTCTTATTTCTATATTTTTATTTTATATATATATGTATATATATATATATATATATATATATATATATATATATATATATATATATATATATATATATATATATATAAATATATATAAACTTTAAAATTTGTCGTCTCCACTAATGAGCTAGCTGATGATCGCTCATGATCATATATATATATATATATATATATATATATTACATATATATATATTATATATATATATATATATATATATATATATATATATATATATAAATATATATATATATATATATATATATATATATATATATATATATATATATATATATATATATATATATATATTATATATATATATATATATATATATATATATATATATATATATATATATATATATATATATATATATATATATATATATATATATATATATATATATATATATTTTTTTGCATTATTCTATTTCCATTTAAACCGCTAAGTAAAATTGAATCTCTTAATTCTTGCTTGCCTTTTTTTAAATTTTTAAAGTTATTTAACTAAATATTACAATTTATTAACTATTTGGCAATTAACATAACAAATTTCTTCATTAAAAAATTAAAATTAATTTTTTTTTAAAGAGAGGTGCAACTATTTATTAAGTTCAGTGCTCAATTTTCACCCCTTAAAAATGGACATAAAATTCGGAATTATCAGCTGATTTTGACCCTATAAACACCAAACTGTAGCTTTTTTTGCCCTCTAAAACGTTGTTTTCTGGTGTTTTTCTGTGTCTCTAGTCATTATTTCAGGATTTATCAATTTTTCAAAACCCATGTTTTTGACATTTTTCGAATCAACTCCCAGAATTTTTTTCGAAATGACTTCAAACTTGAAATATGCATAGATGGGTCCATTATCTATAAAAGTCCCGAAGTACCTTTTCGATTTTTTGAGTTTTGTGCTCAGCGTTGTCCAATTTCAAAACCGATTTTTGGATTTTAAAATGAAAAATTGCGATAATTTTTTTCCTGTTCGGGCGAAGTGGATGAAATTTTCAGGGTATAGTAGTCGGGAGATACACATTGTTTACTAAGATAATTTTTTTGTATATGTATTAGTTTTGGATTTGTTCTTGGAACAAATTTTAAAATATTTTTGGAAATTTTTAAAAAATTTTCTTTTGAGTATACAAAAACATTATCTAAGTAAAAAAGATGCATCTCGCCCGACTATACAAGCCCTGAAAATTTGATGTTGATCAGACAGGTAGGAAAAAAAGTATCTCAATATTTCACTTTCAAACGTTTGAATTTTCGGAAAAGTGTAAAATTGATATATTAATTTCTACTCATCCGATCAACATGAAATTTTTAGGGCTTGTATAATCGAGCGAGATGCATCTTTTTTACTTAGCTAAATTTTTTGTATACTCAAAAGAAATTTTTTTAAAAATTTCCAAAAAAAAAATTTTTTTTGAAAATTTTGTTCCAATAACAAATCCAATGCTGATGCATATACAAAGAAATTATTTAAGTAAAAAATGTGCATCTCTCTCGATTAATTATGCCCTAAAAATTTCATCCACTTCGCCCGAAGAGGAAAAAAAATATCGCAATTTTTCATTTTAAAATCCAAAAAAGGTGAGCACAAAACTCAAAAAATCGAAAAGGTACTTCGTGACTTTTGCAGGTAATGGTCCCATCTATGCATATCTCAAGTTTGAAGTCATTTCGAAAAAAAATTCTAGGAGTTGATACGAAAAATGTCAAAAACATGGTTTTGAAAAACTGAATATTCTGAAAGAATGACTACAGACACAGAAAAACACCAGAAAACAACGTTTTAGAGGGCAAAAAATCTACAGTTTGGTGTTTATAGGTTCAAAATCGGCTGATAATTCGAATTTTATGTCTCATATTTAGGGGTGAAAATCGGGCGTAGCACGAGCCCCAATATTGGACCCTGTCCTTATTAACATATTCTCTATAAATTATTAGTTTTTCCAATGTTTCAGGAGTAACTCTATTTCTCCTATGGCGTTATGATTAGCCAAAAGTAATCGAAATATGCATCTTGATTGGCACTCTTACAGCACTCCTGTGGTTGGCTCCTAAATGTTGATGCAATTTTATTCTGTTTTCGTTTTTTTTATTATTTTTTATGATTTTTTGACATCCTGTAGAAACAAGAAATAGACTCGGATTCGAATCCGGATTCGGAATCGAGCTCCGAATCCGAATCCGTATGTGTAAAAATGTTCGAATCCGAATCCGAATCCGAGTCCAGCACCTTGGATTCGAATCCGAATCCGAATCCGTGTGTGTGGAAAGGCTCGAATGATAATGTGGTCATGCAAAATATTGGGGAAGATAATAGAGGTAAAGATAACGACGAGTATTTTTTTCTTTAACTTTCATCTTTATGCTTATATATATGTTTTTATATATATATATATATATATATATATATATATATATATATATATATATATATATATATTATATATATATATATATATATATATATATATATATATATATATATATATATATATATATATATATATATATATATATATATATATATATATATATATATATATATATATATATATATATATATATATATATATATATATATATATATATATATATATATATATATATATATAGAGAGAGAGAGAGAGAGAGAGAGAGAGAGAGAGAGAGAGAGCGAGTGAGAAAGGATTTCAACCAATTAACAAGAACATCACATATCACGTTCATAGTTCATACTCATTGACGTAAATAAAACATAGTAAGTTTCCCAGTATTTTAAAGACATTAAGTATAGGTTACTCGAGTTGAGAATTAAGGTGTATATTATTATTATTATTATTATTATTATTATTATTATTATTATTATTATTATTATTATTATTATTATTATTATTATTATTATTATTATTATTATTATTATTATTATTATTATTATTATTATTATTATTATTATTATTTATTATTATTATTATTATTATTATTATTATTATTATTATTATTATTATTATTATTATTATTATTATTATTATTATTATTATTATTATTATTATTATTATTATTATTATTATTAGCTTAGAGGAGAAGAAGAACCTTTTTTCATCTTTCTAAAGATATATATATATATATATATATATATATATATATATATATATATATATATATATATATATATATATATATATATATAAATATATATATATATATATATATATATTATTACAAAGCCCAATACTTATCATCTAATGCACCTAAAAAGACTAACTGATTGATATGCTCGGAAGTCAATCTATTCCTTTCATTTGAGTAAACATTGTTTAATAATTATACATATTATTATTATTATTATTATTATTATATATATATATATTATTATTCATATTATTATCCATATTATTATTATTATTATTATTATATATATATTATTATTATTATTATTATTATATATATTATTATTATTATTATTATTATTATTATTATATTATTATTATTATATTATATATATATATATTATATTATTATATTATATTATATATATATATTATATATTATTATATATATATATTATATATTATTATTATTATTATATATATATATATTATTATTATTATTATTATATATTATAAACATATATATTATATATATATTATTATTATTATTATTATTATATATATATATATATTTATATATATATATATATATATATATATATATATATATATATATATATATATATATATATATATATATATATATATATATATATATATATATATATATATATATATTTATATATATATATATATATATATATATATATATATATATATATATATATATATATATATATATATATATATATATATATCCATCTTAAAGCTAGTAACTGAAAACATTTTAAATAGGCAAAATGTCTGCTGAATAAACATTTATTAATTTATTTGTTTATTGACTTTGATTGACTCTTGTTTTGAGGAAAATTATTTATTGAAATGATTTTTTAATCATTTTATTTCATCACTTTCCAACATTTCATAATTAACAATTGTGCAAATTTTATTTTAATATTTTTTTTTATTACAAATTAAATTGATCATTACTATAACGATATTGTTCAGTTTTCTGAATTATATATATATATATATATATATATATATATATATATATATATATATATATATATATATATATATATATATATATATATATATATATATATATATATATATATATATATATATATATATATATATATATATATATATATTTTTATATATATATATATATATATATATATATATATATATATATATATATATATATATATATTCTTATAAGAATATTAAATTTTTATTTATTTCCGCTATTAAAGTTTAGATGATACAAAAAGAAAGGCAAAAATAAAATATCATAAGAGGATTTTTTTATGTGTCGTAATTTATGAACGCTTCGCGATTTCTATTTCAACAAATCAAATTTCTCCTGATGAGTTGCCAAGTGTTAATACTTAGGTAGTTGCTAATTTTCTGCTTTTACATTTCGTAAAAAGTTGAGCTGGTTTTAAATAGTTAAAGAATACAATAAGAGCAATACCATCGATGTACAGTTGCCAGCTTGGGTGGTCTCCGCTTCGCACTATCCCATCTTTCCAGGAATTTCTCACCACACCTATTTTTCCGCCATGTTCTACAAATTATTTTAGAAAGCAGTGTCCTGAAATTCAATATATATATATATATATATATTATTATTATATATTATTATTATTACATATTATTATTATTATTATTATATATATATATTATTATATATTATTATATATATATATATATATTACATATATATATATATTATTATTATATTATTATTAATTATATTATATTATATATATATATATATATATATATATATATATTATTATATTACATATATATTATTATTATTATTACATATATTATTATTATATATAGATATATTATTATTATATTACATATATTACATATTATTAATCATATATTATTATTATATATATATTACATATATATATATATATTATTATATAAATATATATTGATATATATATATATATATACATATTATAAATATATATATATATATATATATATATATATATATATATATATATAATCACTCTATAAGAAGTATTGAGGTGTATTAACTCACCTTTACCTTAACATCTTTCTTTATGAGCTATAATGAAGCCTCTTACCAAGTTATATTGAAGACTGGAATAGCCCTTAAAACATTTGAAGTGGCCTTTTGACCTTCATGGCTTTCACGAGCGGCAAATAGTCTATAGGTAAAGGCAATACTCACTTTTAAAAGTACTTAACACTTTTTCAAAATTGTTCCAATGATGTTAGTGTCATAAATATTTAATCATTGTACTTTTATTTTGGAAGGTATGCTATGGTATTTTAAAAGAAATAATGCTTTATTGTTTAAATTGTTATTTTATAATATTGCTTAAGAAAAAAAATTCGAATGAAATTGTATTAGAATTTAAATCTGTAGGAGAAAAAGAATTCCCATATATATATATATATATATATATATATATATATATATATATATATATATATATATATATATATATATATATATATATATATATATATATATATATATATATATATATATATATATATATATAATTATTTTTTTCATATATTGTTATTATATGATACTAACAATAAATTTGAGTGCTGATGAGCAGGATCAAAAAAATTTAAATACAAAAAAAGTAATTATTTAATAATATCGTACTTTTTTTACGCATCGTACGTTTGGCAGAGCCCGAGACAGAGCGACGTCTCGGGATATTTTCTGTAGTGCAAAAATCTTACCCGAAAACAAGAGAAAATCTGTTACGGCAAAGTATATCCATATAGGTTAGGTCGAAATTTACTGCATCGTCGATCCATATATGTTAGGTTGAGTTTTACTGCATCGTCGATCCATTTAGGTTAGGTTGCAGTTTCATTACCTTAAGTTCAGGTTATATGTTTTGTTATGTATACACAGAATCTATATATGAAAAAAAAAAACAATACGGAACGTATTTTACCCACAAACATTATTTTTTACGTTACCTTAAATTCTTTCACGTATTAGCACTAAAATTCGTTTTCTTTCTCATGCAAAATGAACGTTTTTGCTTACTTTATTATTAAATTTTTAATATTTTCAAATTTCGTATCTTTCTCATCAGCATCTTAATTAATTGCTAGTATCATATACTAACAATATATGAAAAAAAAGTTAAAAAAACATTTATCTGCGTCATAAAACTCATATGTGTCATATATATATATATATATATATATATATATATATATATATATATATATATATATATATATATATATATATATATATATATATATATATATATATATATATATATATATATATAAAAATAAGAGAAAAGTAAAAAATAGTATATTTATTAATTTTCATTGGTAAAACATCTTTTAAAGGAGGCTAATAAATTGGATTAAATAAGTCTCCAAATCTTACATTTATAAATTTGTCTCGACGAAAATTATCATCAACTCCAGCGAGACTAGGCTATTTTTCAACAATTTTCATGAAACTTTTAAGGAAATGTTTCAAATGATCCTTAATGAAAGAAAAACGTAAAAAGTTTAATTTTTTTTTAGGTTGGCATTAACTTATTATGGATGTTGAGGAAATATTTTATTATTCTTCCAACACTCATAGGTCGGGGGGGAAGTACTGGAGCTCCACCCCACGTAGACAAATGTTCTTCTGTATGCATTAATTTAACACTAAAAATTAATATCAATGAAATTTCTAAGCGAAATGGTAAAAACAAAATAAAAAAAAAAAACAACAAAATAAAAAAAAAAATAATTGATTCCAATAACGGTGAGACAAATGACTTTATTATTATTATTATTATTATTATTATTATTATTATTATTATTATTATTATTATTATTATTATTATTATTATTATTATTATTATTATTACTATTATTATTATTATTATTATTATTATTATTATTATTATTATTATTATTATTATTATTATTATTATTATTATTATTATTATTATTATTATTATTATTATTATTATTATTACTATTATTATTATTACTATTATTATTATTATTATTATTATTATTATTATTATTACTATTATTACATTATTATTATTATTATTATTATTATTATTATTATTATTATTATTATTATTATTATTATTATTATTATTATATTATTATTATTATTATTATTATTATTATTATTATTATTATTATTATTATTATTATTATTATTATTATTATTATTATTATTATTATTATTATTATTTATATATTATATTATTATTATTATTGTTATTATTAATATCATAAGTAGTTTTAGTTTTAATATTATTATTATTATTATTATTATTCCTTGCATTGTACATTTAATGCAATTGATATTACTTTCAGAAATTAAAAGCCTTTATTATCTCTATTATTTAAAATCTGTTTTTATCTTCAACAATTATGAAATATATCCCTGTGATTAAAGGGTCAAATACAGTGTTGCAATTAGTAACCCTATTTCAGATAATTGAGAAATTACCTCTTTTTATGTCATTTTATAGGTATATTTGAAACTGTATAAATATTGAATTCTATAATGTATCTATTTATATTTTTAATTTGAATTTGCGCTAATCTAAGAAAATTTATAAAAGATTATATATATATATATATATATATATATATATATATATATATATATATATATATATATATATATATATATATATATATATATATATATATATATATATATATATATATATATATATATATATATATATATATATATATATATCCTGCAACAGAATGAATCAACCTCGGATGTAATGTAAGGCGCAAATTGTACATATATGAGTCTGTGATATTTGTAATGTAGCAATCAACAATTTGTCGACCACCATCAATAGTGTTATCTCAGTAGGTGCTGCCAAGGAAACGTCACCACAGTCTCACGCCATTACTGATCCTCTTCCACATAATGTTTTGTGTCAAATGTTACATGCAGCATATCCTTCATTTGACCGTCAGTACACTCTAGGACGTTAATCCGAGATGAAGAGATATTCTAGACTCATTCGCAAATCAAATCATGTTCCCTTGCAAATGCTAATCTGGCTCGGCGATGTCCCACAGATAGTAGTGGGCCAGTTGCTGACTTTCGAGGATGATAACATGGTTCAGCAGTTGTCATCTAATGATATCCGAACTTACTCCCATGAACATTCTCCAACTGTATTTGAAGATCTCTTGACGCAGTAAAGCGGTCCTGAACTGTTTGTAGGTTTATGTAAGGTCTTCCTCCGTGGTGATTGCAAGTAGCCTGCCTTTCCCTAGTCTAATGATGAAGTTGTTTTTTCTTCATATAACGTTGAATTCCTTTGGAAATAGTTGCATGTGACGCATCATACCTTTTCTGTGGTTCGCGGTTTACATACTTTTCACCTAAGAGAGTTTCAACTTGAATCCATTCATCACATGTTAAATTTCGACTACACCGAGCTCAATTGTTAATAAGAAAATATTTATTAATATTTTCCTTCTTTAGTAGTAACCACAACTATATGAATAGAAAATATTTTCACTAAAATTTAGGTTCCAAGTCGAGATAATTTTAAACGATATTCTTTAAGGCTTTTGCTATTTAAAAGCATATCCGACCTAACCGGAACTAGGCATAACAAAATGAAGAGTCTCTAGTGGGGTAAAAGGTACTAAAAATCGAGAGAGAGAGAGAGAGAGAGAGAGAGAGAGAGAGAGAGAGAGAGAGAGAGAGAGAGAGAGAGAGAGAGAGAGTTTCTCTTTCTAGGAATCGGTCATTGAACCTCCGCCACACGAATTATTATGATTCGATCGCATTTAATTTAATTTGTGATGATCTGATGTGAATAAGTAGGAAACAGATTTCAGGTATTTTTTATTTTTTTTTTCCTTTTTTTTTAGGGGGGGGGAAGGAAAATTAATATTTGTAGGGAAAAGCTGAATTCATCGTGTCTTTCCCTGATTCCTTATAATAGGAATAAAC
>JABUQX010124210.1:27500-29980 GCA_015478945.1 Trachelipus rathkii | reverse complement strand
TCTTTTATATATATATATATATATATATATATATATATATATATATATATATATATATATATATATATATATACCGTATATATATATACCTTAGTTCTGTGGAATTTCTTTCATCTCTGTGTTCTTAGCTGACTTAATCTCCCCTACTCCCTCTCAGATCATCTAATTTTACGTTAGCTGTTGACTTTTGATGCGTAACACCCTTCCTAGAATAGGGCTCTACCCGTGAGTGGTGATAAATATATATATATATATATATATATATATATATATATATATATATATATATATATATATATATATATATATATATATATATATATATATATATATATATGTATATATATATATATATATATATATATATATATATATATATATATATATAGTTAGTGATATATATATATATATATATATATATATATATATATATATATATATATATATATATATATATATATATATATATATTCCAGTAAGTTGTTATTGCTCCTTATTGTGTTATTTTGGTGTTGTGCTCTTGATATACAACCATGAGCATGGCAATGCGATGAGAACTAATACTGATGAGTCTTAGTACGTCAACCCAACCCCCAGCACTGGTATGTGCATTTGTTTTTCATTAGGATTTGTCACATACATACTTTCTACCTTCATCCTTTCCCCTCATTTTTCATATCAATTTTTTGTCTTTTCTATCCATCTTCTTTATCACAGTTTCTAATTTTTTTTTTTTTTGAATTTCTACCTACCAATCCCTTTAAGTACTTGTACATAGGTTGTCCTACCTTTTTTTCCGCCAGAACCTCTTGGACTTTCCGGTGCCTCTTCCTCCATGCTTTGCAGTTCACCTCACACTTCCTCCCCGTGGATGAGGGTACAGGAGAAAAACTGGTCCTTTAACTCACCTTTGATCAGACCACCAATTGTAGGTAACCCGAGTCTTGACTAACCACTGAGGAAGCTGTTCTATACTTTGGTGTAAAATCTCGGGATCTAGGTTAAGAAATAAGTTGCCGTGAGATACATGGGGTGTAAACCGAAGTATAGTTTCGGGGAATCTTCACAAGGACAAATCCACAACCTACCTTACGGAGTGGGGTCGGGAAGTTGTGTGATTCTCTGTCCTGTAACTTGTTGTGGGGAGAATGATCACCATTCCTTATGAAATTTACAACAGATCCTGTTATTTACTTTTATGTTTCATTTGTTTTTATTGCCATACTTGCTCAATCATGGAGATGAAGCTTGTGGTTTAATTTTTTATGGAAAAATCAATTAAAGAAAAAACATTAAACCAAGGTGAGTCTAACAACATCAATATCAACAACAATTAGCATTTGTCTGGTTCCCAGTCTGATCCCACCTCGGTCCATACTACTGCTAGACCAGTAGGTACGTCAGCTTTTCTTCTCTCTTCAACACCTGAAGGTTCTTTGCATAACCTCAGCGATTCTTCGCCTGGAATGCCTCTAACACCCCAGGTGCCTAAACGGTTAGGGCAACCCCGCAAAGGTGCCCCCCGTCATAGTCGTTTTCACTCATTTATTCCATATGCTGCTCCATCTCGGGGAATGCCAGCTGATACATCATTGCTGATATATTAATTATTGAAATCCACTATCTCCAAAGCTCTTACTGAATAAAGAACCATTCTTCATATCGATGCACTTGAAAAAGCTTTAGGAGTTGAAGACCTTCCAGTCACATTTAAGAGAAATGGGTCCCTTCTCGTTCAGGCTATTACCCATAATCAAAGTTCTATTTTATCAAACCATTCCTTTCTTTTTCTACTCCTGATGAAATAATAGTCACATCTAAAGGCACTATTAATTCTTTTGAACAGAAAACCGAAGATACTGTTCTCATTTTAGAAATCTCCAGCAGGAAAAATTTTCCAATTACAAATATTTATAGATTTCTCACTCGTCGGATCTCTCCTGATAACCCAAATTCTCGTTTACTGCTGACCTTTAGTACCCCTAAATCCACCTTCTTAGGTAAAAATAGGGTTCACAAGTTACAGTGCTTGCACGTTTATACCCTGACCTAGATGTTGCTTTAAATGTCAACGGTTTGTTCATCCCCGAAAATACTGTAGGGGACCGCATAGCATATGCCCAGTCTGCGGAAAATTATTTCACATTCCCTGTGAAAATACACCACAATGTAAAAACTGTGGAGGGCCTCACAATGTTTCTTCCATAAAATGCCATTCTCACCTCTTCGAACCAGAGGTTTGAGAGTTATGTGCCATACAAAAATTGAGCAGAAGATGCCATACACCAACTCAATGGAAAATGTCCTGCAAGGCAAAGGCAATCTTCAGCTACCGTAGTAGCAGCCCCAATACCTCCGCTTGTTAATCCACCAACAAAACTCCATCCCAGTAGAACTCCTCTCCCAAATCCCAGCGAAACTCAGCCAGTTACTGTAAACTGCCTGCCTGTATTGCCCAACTACCGATTTCTCAAATAGTA
>JABUQX010124210.1:17500-22500 GCA_015478945.1 Trachelipus rathkii | reverse complement strand
TTTGAAGGACCATAATTTTTACGGAACCATGAACTTACGCTTTAGAGGAATAGGCATACATGAGGAATTTGTTTGATCCAGACTTGAAAGCATTTTGGATAGCAATTGTGGTGTTGGATTTTCAATAACATATTCAAGGAAGAAGGAATGCCCTCGGAAGTCTCCGATGATCGAAAATGAACTTATTCAATTTCGTGTAAATTATCATGAAAACATGCATGTCGAGGAGCAAAAAATTTGGTAGTCTACTCCATAATGGACCGATGAAGCTGTGGATTGTAGGCAATGAACAATTATTATTAGATTAAAGGTTTTTCGTAGTCATGCGAAAAAAATGAGCTTGCCCGAGAAGAATTTTTGGATTTGAGTTCTTGAAGGGATGGATGATAAAACCATTGTCAAAACGATTGATTTGATTTTAGAAAAGAAGGTTTGGATCCGAGTCTCATGCCGCTTGTCAGGAGGTACGACAGCTGCGCAGCAATGGCAGGAAAAGAACATGGAGTTCAAAAGAATTGCTGAAAAAATTAAAAAAAAGGGATTATATTTTCACTGTGCAAGACATCGGCATTAATTTGTCATTAATGATATAATATTATTCCGGGAATTCGAAACTATTGCCAAATAAAAGAACAAACTTTTTCAGAGACTCCCTAAGAGAAAAACAATTCCCAACTTGCCTTAAACTTTGTTGAAAACCCATTGACTCAAAAAATATCATTAGTATTTCTGATTTTCTAACAATATTGATAAAATCGTAGGACATGAGTTAGAAAAATATCAAAGGAAGCAGCCAATCAACAAGAAAAACAGCTTTTCTAATATACGTTTTCGGCAACAGACTCAATTTCATCTATACCTCTTCCTTTTAATAGCCAACATATTTTGCTCTTAGATGAAACCCTTGGCTAACATTATCTCAACCAAAATATTGACCTTATCAGTGCTTCTGATCATGTCAAAAAATTTTTTGATGTTTTCAAGAGCCACTGCAAACGCTGATCAAATATTTCGGATCATACAATCTTATCCCCAAATGTTGATACTGTGAGAACTGAGAAGGAACTATTGACCACTAGAAAAGTAATCCCCAACAACATAAAGTAAATCACCCTGCTAAAACCTCTGCTGATTATTGGAAGTGTTCTGTAATTGTGCCTTATCTAGACTCACTTTCATCTTCTTTAGATACTATATTTTCAGAATACAACATGCCAGCATTTCATTCTTTTTCATTTGCATCATTTCTTATGTTAGGTGCTCCGTAGGAAGTTCATCAGAATCAAAATGCTTTTCAGAAAGTTTTGTGATCTTGATAAAAAAATTCTACCGAAACTGACTTTGGCATTATACCTTTTGTTGGGTGCAAAAAATTGGAATAAACAAAAGTTGAGGGAATTGAAAACTTACTGAAGTCATTAAGACGCCGACTTCTTTTTCCACAAATCAAAAACCTGTTTATTAATTGCACTGGTGTTATACCTTGTTAACCCATTAACGGCCAATGTCCCATTTTTGGGACGCAGCTTTATACATGCTTGAATTAATTACGCCCAAAAAGTCTTATACTTTTTTGTTTTCATAAGCAAGAATAGAACCCATTTCAAGTATCAGCCAAAGATATTATATATTTTTTAAGTATCTTTGAAAGTATATGTCACTAATGTTGCCAGATTTTCGGTTAAAACACAATCAGTCACGTATGCTCTCCAAGTACGCTGCTTACAGTGACGAGGTATGGTTTAGTTATGTTATTCCCTTCATTAGTCATAAAGGAACACGAAGATTCCGTAAAAGGACCAAAAAAAATTTCTACCTAAGCAATATAACCTATTTATTTTGCCATCCCAGTTTTGGGACATTGGCAAATATTCACGAAAGTACCCAAATCAGACAATTTTGATAAATATGTCTATCTCTATCTTCATATATATATATTTATTATATATATATTATATATTAATATATATATATATATATAATTATATATATATAGATATAATAGTATATATATTATACTATTATATATATATATATAGAGAGAGGGAGAGGAGAATTTTTACTATCTACTTTTTTTGTTTGTTGCTTAGTTGGCATTTCAATCTTTCATATATATATTTATATATTATATATATATATATATAATATATATATATATATATATATATATATATATTGTATAATATATTATAATATTATATATATACTATATATAATATATATTTAAATATTATATATATAATATATATATATATATATATATATATATATATATATATATATATATATATATATATATATATAATATATTATAACATATATATATATATATATTAAATATATATAGATAAATGATTTACTATTATATATATATATATATATTATATATCTATATTATATATATATATAATATATATTATATATATTATCTATATATCTAATATTTATATATTAGTATATATAATATATATATATATTATTATATATTATATAGTATTATAATATATTATAATTAACTATATAATATAATATATATATATATTATATTATATTAACCTGGCTCAATAGCAGGAGACAGATTGGATGGCAAAAGGCCTTGGGTTCGATCCCTAGCCCCGATCCTAGTAGAATTACCTAGAGAATAGTTGTGTTCTGTGGTTATAAAAAAATTGGTGAAAAATAGTGAGTTTGTTTGAGAGGACAGAGAGACCCGTCCGCACAGGCTTAAACGATTCCTGTCAATGACGCTCTCGAACTCAAGGCAGCAACAATGATCCGCGTAGGTAGCAGTCAAAGAGTAGCTGTCTGGACAGCTTTGCGTGTACCGTGGGGGAAAAGGTATGATGAATATCCCGTGTGTGGTGTCCTCCACTCTGCCTCATCAGAGCGAAGTGGGGACTACTGCACGTATCGCCAATGTCACGCGGTTCTCATGCATTTTCAGGAAGGTCCAAAGCCAAGACGTGGGGTTAGTGACGGGATAGGAAGTACTCTACTTACACCTCAGCCGTTGCTTAGGCGGTTCGAGGATCGCCTCCTAGGCAAAGTTCGAGCTACATGTTGCTGCAGCCGCGAATTGGCGTCGTCAACATCTCATTCGTGTCTCCCCGTCCGTTTTTTCCCAGCATTCGCAGGATTCGTGTAGTCGAAGCATTACGTTACGTCCCACTACGGGACAATAACGAACTTCGACTCGAAAATGTAAAGCTGGCAGCATAAGGGAAATCGCCATCTGCTTCTAGTTTGATTCGCTTCTTGGGAACCTTGGTTTCCACTCGGGTGGAGGGTTATCTCGGGGGGCGGGTACTTTAGCCGGCTAAAAATTTCGAGGAGAGTGATTCCGAGGATAACCTTTTCCGACGTAGTGACATGTTAGGTTCCTTCCAACGAGAGGAGAGAGGACGCGTCAGCTCAGGGGACGATGCTTCCAGTGGACGCCTCTCTACGCAGGCAAAACACCACACTCCAATAACACATATTTTTGAAAGGAAGAGTAAGTGAAGAAATCAGGTTCGACGCAGGAAATCATTTGATAAAGCCTATAGAATCCCAACGACGTTGCGCTTACTGTGGGTAAAAATACGAAACCAATTTGCTTTAGATGCAATGTTCCACTTCACGATGTGTGTTTTCAGAGATTCCATACAAATATATATATGATATATATATTATAATATATATATATATATATATATATATATATATATATATATATATATTATATATATATATTATATATATATATATATATATTATATATATATATATATATATATATATTTTAATATATAATATATATATATAGATGTATTTTTCTATTTATAAGGTATAAATATTACAATATATTTGTTATGTATATTAAAATTTTAAATTGTACAAATAATATATATATATATAATATATATTATATTATATTAGATATATAAAATTATTATCTATATATATATGAGACATTATATATACTGTTACCATCAAGAATTTTACTATTTTATTCATTACTTTGAGGAAAATAAAACAATTCCAAAAAATGCACATGTTTTTCTTCCTTTTGAGTATTTTCAATGATAGCGTGCAATGTCCCAAAAATGGACCGGTCGTTTTGATGGTATAGGCCCTCTGGAAGAATGTTAATGAAAATAACCCGAGGCAGTGCATCTAAGGCCATATGGAATCACTCCTATTGCCCTCAATATACTCCTTCTTGCTCTGACAGACCCAAAACTTGATAAGATGGGCCATAGGGTGGCTTCCAAGTCGATCTTGGCTGCCTTTTTACATAGGAAGTACAGGTCGCATCACATTCAATAATCAAGGTTACATATTAGGACGACTTTCACCGTTTGAATTCTTTTTCCCTGTTTTAAGCATCTATTTATACTTGCTCTATCCACATCTTCAACAGAGAGCAATAAACAGCGTTTAATCCGCTAATACACAAGTAACCCAATAAAGACCTTAGCCAAAATGGCTTATAATAATCAATGAAATAATAATTATAATTTAATATGAAGACATAATAATAATAATTATTTTACATTAATAATAATATTGATAATTAATATTAATAATAAAATATAATATTATAATAAATAATAAATAATGGTAATAATTATAAATAATTATTAATAATAATAATAATGAATAGGTAATAATAATTAATAATAATAATATAGATATATAAAATATTAATAAATAATAATAATATATAATAATAATATAATATATAAAAAAATAATATATAATAATAATAATATGTAATAATAATCAATAATAATAATCAAATAATAATTAATAATAATTAATAAATAATAATAATAATAATAATAATAATAAAATTAATAATAATAGATAAATAATAATATAAAATAATTTTATATTATTATATATATATATGTATATATTACTATATATTATATATATATACTATAGTATAATATAATATATCATATTATATAATATATATATATATATATATATATATATATTATCAAGTATAATTA
>JABUQX010124210.1:0-2500 GCA_015478945.1 Trachelipus rathkii | reverse complement strand
ATAATAATATATATATATATAAATAAATATATATAATAATATAATATATATATATATATATATATATATATAATAATATATATATATATATGTTATAAAATATATATAATTTATATATATATATATATAAAATATATTTTATAATAATTATATATATATATATATATATATATATATATATATATATATATATATATATATATATATGTCCTTACTTAATTAAATATATATATTTAAGTAAGGACAGGTTACATAGCTTTAAATAAATAATTATGATTTGCTGTGAAGGTCTTTTATTGCAAATCAAGTTTTCTTTTCACTTTTATTAAATAAAATTGTTAGTTTTATTTTCTCTCGAAAACGTTAGATATCATTAGTAGCGGTTTAAGCATGGCTTAATTCGTCATAGGCTTCGTGTTATTGCTGCCGAAAACAATTTATGTACTTTGTGACAATAAATTCGTTTTTCTTGAAAGAGAAAAAAAGCTCTATATAAAGAGATAAAAACTAACTATGTCTATATATATATATATATATATATATATATATATATATATATATATATATATATATATATATATATATATATATATATATATATATATATATATGGGCCCTGCTTCGATAATATCCCGCCCCCCCTCGTTATTCTAATCGATAACAATATCGATGTTTTTATTTATAAAATTTAAACATTTATCGATTTTTAATAATTTTTGAGTAAAATGTGAAGTAACTTTACTATATTTTTATTTTTTTTGGTATTTGAAAACCTACTAAGAGAAGTTGAGAAGCATATCGAAGCAGAAACATTAATAATATCTGACTCGTGGGCTGCATATAAGGATATCGACAAGATTCCAAAAATGAAATATCGACATATCCCTGTTAACCATTCTACAAACTTTGTCAACCCTGGGAATGGAGCTCATACACAGAAGATTGAATCATTATGGTTTCAGGCGAAACAACGCAATAAAAAGGAATGTGGAACAGCTAGAAATTTACTTGGTAGCTATTTGTTTGAATTCATGTGGAGGAAACAAAACAAAGATGAAGATTTATTTGAACAAATTCTTTGTGATATTGTTAAATTTCAGCCACCAAAATAAATTTATATGAAACTTTATTATAATCTTATGTTATTATTTAATAAATGTAATTGAAATATACTTTTATTTATTAAAATAAAATTTTAAAAATAGATATTTAAAAAAAATAAAAAATATAGTAAAGTTACTTCACATTTTATCAAAAAATTATAAAAAAAAATTGACAATGTTTAAATTTTATAAATAAAAATATCGATATTATTATCGATTAAAATATCGAAGGGGGGGTTATTACAAACTAAATTTGTATGAGAACTTATTATAATCTTATGTTATTATTTAATAAATGTAATTGAAATATACTTTTATTTATTAAAATTAAATTTTAAAAATAGATATTTAAAAAAAAATTAAAAGTATAGTAAAGTTACTTCACATTTTATCAAAAATCATAAAAAAAATTGACAATGTTTAAATTTATTAAATGAAAATATCGATATTATTATCGATTAAAGTATCGAAGGGGGGGGGGATATTACAAACCAGGAAATATATATATATATATATATATATATATATATTATATATATATGTATATGTATGTATATATATATGTATGTAACATATGCCTCAATATATCAAATGTATATAGTATGTATAGAATATGTAATAATATTATGTGTATATATATATATATGTATATATATATATAATAATATAATAATAAGTATAATAATATAATATAATAAATATAATATAATTTAGTATAAGATCCATAATACAAAATAATATTTCCATTAAGTATGTAAATATGTATATATATATAATATATGTAATATATATATATAATAATAATAATAATATATATAATATAATAATATAATATATATATATAATAACTATATATATATATATATAATAATAATATAATATAATAATATATATATAATAATAATAATAATATGTAATAATATATAATATATATATAATAATAATATAATAATATATATATATATATATATATATATATATATATATATATATATATATATATATATATACTATATATATATATATATATATATATATATATATATATATATATATATATATATATATATATATATATATATATATGTATATATATATATATATATATATATATATATATATATATATATATATATATATATATATATATATATATATATATATATATATATATATATATATATATATATATATATATATATATATATATATATATATATAAATATATATATATATATATATATATATATATATATATATATATATATATATATATATATATATATATATATATATATATATATATATATATATATATATAACATATATATATAATAAATTTGGCAACTGTGGTTCTCTTTTAAATTTGACAACGGTTTTCATAGGTATAACAACAA
>JABUQX010124209.1:40000-59874 GCA_015478945.1 Trachelipus rathkii | reverse complement strand
TTTTAATTTTTTTATATAAATCTTGATGTGGTCCTTGCTATTTCAGTCTATATTATTTTTGACACTCTCGTCCTTTCTCATTGATGGTTCAGTTTACTTATATTTTTTCTATAAATGTTTCAAATCTTCTTCTAGTACTGAATAATTTTAGAATCTATCACTTTTATGACTTTCTCTCTTCTCATTCTGCACAAAGGTTTTCTCTTTGGCAACTAAATGGGTATTATATATATAATTCTTCAATACTAAATATTCCAAATTTGTTAAAGTGTTCTACAAGATAACAATTTTAGATTAAACTCTTATGGAGTACTATCTAGCATGTTTGAAATTTGATAAAATCACAATTTTGGAATCTAAGATTTTTCTTTTAACTTGAGTTTGGGGCCCAGATTACATTCTGTTAAATCTAATTATTTTATGGTCACTAAGTCTTAAATTCTCGAAAAAAACTCTAACTCTTCACCAAAAATTTATTGTTAGATAATTTATAAATTTCTAAATACAAATAATAAAAATTCATCTAAAATTCTTTTTAAATGTTACAATTTTGCTTATCATTTAATATTTGCAATATGAATGGTGAGCATAACATAGTGCAGAACATGTCTTGCTATGTTATTGAATTCTGATAAAAATTTTACTGATACATTTGATTTCCTAAGAACTAACCACTTGTTTCACGAAAGCTTTCTTTTCAAAGAGGAAAATCACTAATATTTTAGAGCTACAGTTGATAGCATACGCAAGTTGAAATAAATAAAGAAAGTTTTAAGTTAAAAAATACAAATTTCAGCTTTCTTCTGCCTTTAATTCTTACTACCTTTTTTACATAATAAGAAGTCCCTCTAGGAGAAGCTCCACTGGCAATAGGCTCTGAGATAATAGGAATAATGTTTTGAGAAATTACAATGTCAACAAGTATATAGGTTTATAATCTACTCTTCAACTCTTCTGCACTCACGCGTGTTATGACATTCTTCTTTGAGAAGGAATCCTGCAATCCGTCTTTCCTCCGTCTCTCCCTTTTTGATCCAAGACATACAGGTCATCAGGGCATGATTACGAGGAAGAGGCAGTTGGTTTGAAAGGGAGATGCTTTGGGGGCTCACTGAAGAATTCTATCTGAGGATCATATCCAGTCAGCATTCATCTTGGCACGCAGAATAAGTTTACTAATGAAGCTAGGGAAATTTACACCCTGCACATGCAGGGAAGCTATATTCTAAAGTTGGCTAGTAGTTGAGGAAAGGTTGGGGTAATAGTAGTGGAGGTGTCACCCAGATTTTTTTATAAAATACAGATTATACTTAAAAAATAGTAGTGAAGAATAATGAAAACGAATATGGGTGCACTTAAAGAATCATTTCAGTGCTAAGAGCGGTTAAATATTTATGATAGGTAACTTTATTAAAGAAAGAAAGAAGGAAAAAAAATTAAAATCAGGATAAATCTAAAAAAAAATAATAAAAAGCTTAAATAATCCGGGCTCTAAATCTTTCATTGTAACCCTAAAAGTTGGTCTCTAAAAATTTTACGTATATGAAACTTTCTATAAAAAAATTAGTACTGCTGGCACTACACGTAGCGTTAACGATTGGCCGTTGTAAACGAGGGGATAGCACATATATTGATCCAAACAACGGCTGAAATGAGACCTAACCTGATCAAAAATGAAAAGCCAGTGGGATTTTTAAACAAATTTGAGAGGTTGTAACTTTTCCTAAAGAGACACATTTTCGTTTTCAATTATTCTTTATTCTATTTTTTAGAGTATATTCCTGTGATTTTTTTTAAACTACTATGAAAGGACTTAAATTCTTAACAGGGTTCAGTTTTTTCTGAGCCCGAGTCAGTGGACCCCAAACTCACACCATGGAAATCCTTCGTTATTTGAGTAGCCTTGTGATATACCAGGCAGTTCTTGTCATTCAAGGAGTGGACACCACTTATTAATTGATCACATATTTTGAACGGAGGTTTTTTGAAACAGAGGGAAAGCTTGAATATGGGTTCGCTATTTTATCTTGTATTTAGTGATATATTTATAGAATTGCTTGAAAAAGAATTTAGAATATTACTTGAATACTAAAACAATTAATTTAATTTAATCGATACATTATCTAAATGAATTGGATTTTGATATTCTGCTCCAGATTTTCAGACCATTACATGTCTTGGTCAACAGTTTGATAGTGTCTTTCTATTCATCTAAAAGAACCACTGCATCAACTGGACCAATTTTCCCATATTGGATGAGATGGAAGGCTGCACCACCAGATTTAGGTACCCAACATCTGATGGGGTAGGAACCCATCTTAGTGATGTGCGTAAGATCTAACCATAGTGTATTATTAATTCTCTATGATCTAACTCCAGTTTGCTCAAATCAGAGATCTCAAACCGAAAACTCACACCCCTTCCCAACATGCAGGGTGAGTTTTCAATAATATATTTCCCAAAAGGAGATCCATTTAAAAGGGTGGCATTCCGTTTATTATTATTAAATATAGCACAATTATCAGAAGATTCATTAAAAACTCATGAATTATGTGATGTATGTTAAATCAAACCATATAGAATTAAAGAAGGGTATCTATCCTGTAGGCCAATGCTTGTAGAGGGGCCCTCAAAAGTGTCAGTGCTCACATAATTTATCAAAGTAAGGTAGGAGCTATTTCTTTCTTTTATTGCAAACGTATCGTACGTATAGTAGGTATCATTTTGTTTGGTCAGATCTTTACTTCACCTTCACTTACATCTTTTCAAAGGATTCAATATTTTTGTCTTCCAAGTTATTCAAGTTGTTGGCACTTAAGCAGTATAAGTAAATAATGCGTATTTAGACAGTGTGTTTATGATGGTAATAAAAAGAATAGGTATCTTCCGTAAAATAAAATCATTATAAATTAACAAAGCCATGTTTCTTTATGTCATAATTATATTAACTACTATTAATTGCTGTATTATAATATATTAATCACAATATTAATAAATTTAACACAACTTTGATAAAAAAAATCTCTTTTTCCATCTTCCATAAAACTGCTGAGACAGGTATTCAAAACAGGAATGTATAGAGGAATCTACGCTTGTGAAAGATAAACATCAAACCAATTATGCAATTATATATGGTGGAAAGTATTTTACTCTCCCTCAAAAAATGAAGTATATAATTCCTAGGAAACATAGATGAGAATAAAGTATTTATATCAAATGATAACTTCAGTTCTTGACACTTTTCAGTCTCAAATATATTCCATGTCAATGAAATAAAGGGCAAGTCATAAAGATATGCAAAACACTTTAACATTACATATTGAACACAATTTCAAAGTTGATTTTTCAAAATAATGTAGGTTTTCAAATAAAGGTACTCCAAAGCATAAATGTGACAAGACTACTTGTTCCCTTCTCTAACTTGTATGTATAGCTCCAATCCTGAATCAATGGTTTAATAGTTGGTAGCCATCCTCTACACCTGTTCCACTGCCTTTGCCATATAATTGGCTGTATATTCAAAATATTTCATTTTTGAATTCTGATAAGGAAATGTTTATAACAACTGGCATTCCAAGAACAGCAGATTCTTTAACTCTATCATGCTGGTCAATTCCCACATGCCCTGGAATCCATATTAATAAAAAATTTCTGCAATTCAATGTACACAAAAGATTCTTGATCTTATAAATGAAATAATGTTTTGTAGAAATATTGTTTAAAGCCTGAAATACTGAATACGAATCAGCAAAGATAGCCAATTTATAGTATGGTTGAGAATGAAAATGAAGTAAAGATTATTAGGATATGTCTCTGCTGTAAATCGGGACTATACTTGTTAAAGATACTGAAACACATATTAATTATACAGAACTGGTATGAATATCAATTTGGAGAATCATAAAACTGACATTAGTAGTTAAAGATAAAGATGTTACGGTATTTTAAAGTTAAAGATATAGTCAAATATATATTATGATTACGACATGTTTTTTCGATTATAATTATTATATTTTTTGAGTGTTTTACATTTTTCGGAGGTTCATAAAGTTAAATTTGCGTCACAAGTATCTCATGCAGCAGAGAGATGGCGAATTCTGAATTGGAAATTATTTTCCATTCAGGAAGCATTTCAATCTGAACACATGGTATGATATTGGTTTGTTTTTAAAACTCATATAAAAGTATTTATCATAAATTACTCACTGGGAGTGATCATACTTACAAATACTACTATTATATAGTTAGCTAATATTTACGTCTTATAGGTAAAGAATGATTGGGGCTCAGCCTCCAAGAATAACTCATGTACATTTAGTGATGCTGCAGTGTATATTTTTTGCATTAGATGAAGATTCTGATGTTTTGATCTTAACATCAGCGGATACGGATACAAATGTTTGACGTGCAGATACCATAAGGCGCACCTGAATATTTATTTTATATATACATATTATAATATATTCTTATATATATATATATTTTATTATTATATTATATATATTATATATATGATAATATATATTTCCGGTTATTCTAATATTTAGTAGTATATACGTATACTTATATATATATTATATATATTTATATATATATATTATATATTATATATATATATATATTATATATATTATATGATTATATGTCGAGTTTTAGCCAAATATTAATATAAATTGTTTTACGGGTGAGGATGCGGGACCATAATGGCATCAACTCTTTCTACTCCGATTAATAAAGATTTTCCATGGATTATATCTTTTTGCAGCTAGTTTGAATTGAGAGACTCATTTATCTGCTTTCTGCTGAAGAGTCTGTTTCTCTTCATCAGTATATTGCATAGCATTGCTAAATACTCTCTCACTTGAACACTAGTTGGGGACAGGCCAGGTATTTCTTTGCAGTTTATTAAGCGTAGGGTAACTGTTTGCATTTTGTTATTAACCCAGACTGATAAGATGTCATTTGATTTGTATTAGTCGTTTTCTTGGTGATAGTTTTCAATATTTGCATGATCTTTTGTATGCGTGGGGGGTTGGTTTTTTCTTATCATTACTTATGTAGAATTCTTACAGTAGATTGTTATTGTTTACTTGTAGAAGATGTTGATTCTGTATATTTCATTTTTTTCCTTTTAATGGATTGTAATTAATAGACTGTGGATTGGAAGTTTCCTGCAATTTACTAAGCGTGATAACTATTTGATTACTTTCCACAATGATTGGATATATTTGAATCTAATCGTTTTTTCTTGTGATAGTTTTCAATCATTTGCACTACATCTTTGGTAAGGCGAGTGTATCTTCATCATAATGGACTGTAGAATTTTCCAGTGAATCTGTTATTGAACAATTAATATAGAAGGTGTTGGTTCCGTAGATTTTGTTTTTTTCTTTTAAATGGGTGGCGAATTAAATAGACTGTTCAATCTGTTTTTTCCCAATTTAACCACAAATAACGATTTACTTTGTTCTAATATCGTTATAAAAAACTTGCTTAATATAACGGGAAATCAAGTAAGTTGAAAGGTATGAGGTCATTAATTTTCCACAGAAAATAAGCGTTTTTATTTGTTTATACATTTTCATTCTTTTATAACCGTATCATTTTCATTTGAAGATGGTTAAACTGTTGCATGGTTCCTGTATCGTTTAATGGTATTACATCAGAGACGAAAGCTGTAGAGTCGCTGATTTTTTTGGTAGATTTTTTCAAATGGTTTCAATTGCTTAATGCTGTGATTATGATGTTTTTTCCATTATAGATTGTTATTGAATACGAACTGGCGTACGAAGCAAGAAGTTCTTTGAGCAATACTTTTTTCCATCATATAAAGTGTACTATTCCAGCGAGTTGGAATGTCTTTGATAACATTAAGATATGGAATATACTGCAGTTTTCTTTGTAACTCATTTCTTTTATTCTTTTTCAGATTCATCTAAGTATTTTCATTATCAAATTCTTTATTATCAAATCTCGACATCATTGAAAGAGAGGTGTGATGCGGTGCGATCTTTAATAATGTGGGATGCTCTGCGGATGCGGATGTTACATGCATCACTAGTACATTTCAATGCTCCCACTACTTGTCTTATACCCTGATTTTGAATTCGATCCAATTTAATTTCAAGGAATTACTTTCTGATAAGGAGTCATAAATGAAACATCCATAATCTATTTTAGCTCTTAAGATTACTTTAAAGAGATTCTGTCAACACCACTAACATTACTACTAATATATTTTAATAACAATAAGGCCTTTCCACTTCTTTGTAACAATTCACTGACATAACACTTCCATGTTAATTTACTATCAAAGTTCAGTCCTAAAAACTTATGTGCATGTGCATATTGAATAGACAAACCACAAAAGGAAAATAATTGGGAGGGTCTTCTTGTAAATATTATTTCTTTTGTTTTGTCAGTGGAGAAATTTAATCCCCACTCCTCAGACCATTGAGAAACTTCTCCAAGGGAATCTTGCATTTTATCAAGAGCTGTATATAAATTTGGATCTGAGACCCACAATGCACAATCATCTGCATATATCTGATCCACAATTTTGAAAAATATCAATGATCATCAGGGAAAATAAGCATGGACTTAATACACTACCTTGTTGTTCACCAAACTCCTGACTGTGTATTTCCTATCTGCACCTGAATTTTCCTATTCTGCAAAAAAAATTTGATAAAATTTGAGATTTCCTCTCAGGCCCAAATTATATACTGATAATTTAAGTAAAATCCCAAGTATCCAAACCATAACATATGCATTCTGGATATCTAGAAAAACAGCCATCATATATATTCATTTTTTATAAAAACTTCTTGAATACTGCATTCTAAAAACAAAATATCTGCAGTAGAAAAATTCTTCCTAAACGCACTCTGGTAAGGCGAAAGTACATTATGTTCTTTTAAAAATATCATTAGTCTTTGTAATATCAATATTTTCAATATTTTGCACAAGCAACTTGTTAATGCAATTGGCCAGTAAGATGATGAATAAGTATGTAATTTGCCTGGTTTAAGAATGGGTACCAGGAATATATTTGCCAATCATCCGGAAAACTTCCTGCATGCCATATATGTTAAAGAACTTCAAAATAATTTCTCTACTATGTTCTGTTAGATGCTGTAAAAAAGGATATATAACCATGTCCTTTCCAGGAGAAGTATTTTTCTCAATTTGTGATATGGCTAGTTCCAATTCACTCATGGAAAGTGGTGTTATAAAAATATTGAGAATCTGTGTCAAAGTTTAAAAATGTAAATTCTTTTTCAGCCATATGAAACACAAATGGCTCTCTATGAAAGAAAGTACTACTAGTTCTGGCAAATTGGAAAGCTAGTTCATCTGCAACTCCAGTGGTTTTCAGTTATGTTTGTCCATCATTTTCAGGTTTAAAATGATACAGTGCTTTTTATTTTTTTTGGGGGGGGGGGGTTGTTTTTTTTGTGTGGTTGTGTGTGTGTGTGTGTTGTGTGTGTGTGTTTTTTTTTTTTTGGGTTTTATAGAGTTCTTTAAATCTATTTGTTTCATAAATTTAACTTTTCCGAAGCTTGGACAAGGTTGTACAATCTGTGATACTTTTAAGACATGATGTTTTAAATGATTGTTTTGCCAACTTTACCTACCTATCTAGATTTAGCTTTGGCTCTCTGATAATTTATTTTATTTTGTAAAATAGGCTGTGCTTTAAATAGCCTATACATTCTATTTTTAAATTTTATAGCTTTTCACAATCTTTAGTCCATCAAGCTTTATACTTTTTTTGTACAACCCTTGACAAACAGTTTAAAGGTACTGTTAGCCACTTTTATAAAAGCTTCTACAACAGAATTATAAGTATCATTAATATTCTGAGTAGAATCTACCTCTGGTAATGTGAGATTATCTTCAAATTCTTTCCATTTTCTATCATCAATTATCCATTTAGGTCTCTTCTCTCTAAAAATATGTATTTCCCTTGCAAACATTAGAAATGGATAATGATCACTACCCATAGTATCCGTAAAAGTAGACCATAGAAATTCTCCTAGCATATTGGAGGAGGAAAGGGATAAAGTTGAAGATTGACCATCTAAAGCTGAGACAAAAATTGGCAATGACTTGTTAAGTAAAATCAGATTCCTTTTCTGTTTAATTCATACAACTTTTCACCTCTTGTATCATTTTGTAAGAGTCAAACAAGACATGATGTGCATTAAAATCACCAAGCAATAACAAAGGATTTTCAGTTGGCAATTGTAGTAATACCTTTTCATGCTGTTCCACTGCATCTTTTCAAAGATGGTGGATAATAAACATTACATACAGGCCTAGTAATATGTTTAGGCTTGTTGTATATTTGTAATGAAATTACTTTTAAATTAGTTTTTACCTTTTTCTCACAAAAAGTTTACAAAATTCTTAATTCCTAACAAAACTCCACCCCCCTTATGATCATCATCTTTATGAATATCGTCATTACTATTCACTATTGTTACCACTACTATTTATATTAATAATTTTAATATTACTGTTATAATTATCTTTACATTAAGAAACATTACTATTATTGTAATTATTGTCAGTTCTTAAAATATCTTTAATGTTATTTACTAATTAAGAATACTCAATATTACGGGTATCATGTTGAGACTCAAAGGACTCAACATGGAGTTGCAATCAGGAATCTCTTTTCAGACAATTGGGAAATTACCTTTATTCAGATAATTGATATTTCAGAAATCTAATAATTCTTCTTGAATCAGTAAGCTGAGCTTACCGTATTTCATTATAGGACACCCAATTCTTATCATTTACAATTATTTTCATCATCACTCAGGTTCATCATTAATTATGTAAGGCTATTAAAAAGATCCAGAGCTCAATTCTACGTCAATTTAACAACTTGGTACTAGTTTTGGTTATTATTTACATTTACAATTTTATTGACCTACTAACAGTAGCATATATCCCTTTTGAAAATGAAAGTCCTGTATGAAATACTTCACACTGCCTGTTAAAAATTTTCCTGACATTGTCAAATGTAGTTTTCTGGTCTACTTTTATCTTTACTATCTCTCTCTCTTATAAAATGAGTGCAATTCCTCGAGTATACTGGATGACTTTCCAATTTAAACATTTAGGTTCGCAATTTCGAGGGCATATCTCTATACTATGGGATTCTGCACAGAATCCACATGCTGTAGGACTCCTGCAATTTTTACTGCCATGTCCAAACTTTTGACATTAAAAGTATCTTAAAGGATTGGGGTAATAAGTTCGACTTTAATGATAAAAATTTACAATGCAAAGATCATTATATTTACGTTTACTATTTTATTCATACTAGAAATGCCCCTTATAATTTTCATATCAAAAGTCAAATAGCCAATTAACCATAGCCAAAAAGCCAAATATCCATGGCTTTTTGCCAACCCTGATAAAAATCCACAATGCAAACGTTCCATAATTTCACTTAAAAGTTCAGAATATAGTACAGTAGTGTTTGTAGAATCTTTTCCTTTCCGTCTATACATTCTTCGGACATAACAACACTTATCAATTTTCAGATAATCCAGTATTTCCTGTTCATTTAAGGTGGTCAATTCTGACAAAGTGTTCCATTGAAATTTAATCCGTTTCGTGCAATGTTCACCTACAAGTTACATTCCATCTATTAATGAATTTATACACAATAATCATTTGTCTTTACATGGAACGTTTCTAGCAATAGACTTCCTGATCTTACAAAACCTTGCAGACTATGGAACCTCCTTGAGACCATTCTGGACGCTAGCAATTCTTAGGAAAAAAATGGTAGCTTTTTTACGTACGCATTGGACAACTGCCTGCAATTATAAACAAATCTATCTTAATATAATCAGGAACCTCTGACTGTTTATATGTGCTACTACTACTCTTGTTTTCGCGGCATTCACCACTTCTTTTTTTTTTTTTTTTTTTTGTGTGTGTTGGCATAAAACTTCTTGGAATTATCGAAGCCCAAAAAGTTATTTTCTATTAATCATATTAAGTTATTTGGAAAGGTTGTGAGTCAGTAATAAATTATAAGGTTTACTCAGTTATAATATTTTGATATTAAATTTTTAATTTATTTTAAACAGTTCAAATTTTCTGAAAAAAATTTTCATTAGTTCAAAAAAATTTCTAGATCAGAAAATTAAGTTAAGGGCAGTACTGCATAATCAGAGCTTATCCATAAAGAAATTCTTAAAAAAAACTATAAACTTTCCCTTACTTAAACTCAGGGTTCACACTGAAATTTTGAATTTGATTCCCTTCCCGACCAAAATCCGCAAATTATTCTCCTGACCGCGTGTTCGCATATTTTTGCTATAAAATATCATTAATCATTATTGCAGCCTATTACTCAGCTCATACATTAACATTATTGACAAATGCAGATCATATTCATCATCATGATTGAAGTTGTTAAAAAAATAATTTGTTTTATGGTAACAGCCTACTTCCCCAAAACCATCCAACCACTCCTTTTTCTAATTTCCTATTTAACACGCGATTTATTTATACATAAGGGAAATAAGTTAAAAGCTTACATTAATAACTAGGTGAATAACGTCCACTGTTATCACAAAAGTTCTAAATGGGGAGATTTTGATTACTTTTTCTTCTCAGCATCTGAATTTTTTCTTAGATAGCGGCTTCTTCTGTCAAAGCTTTCAGTTATACTTCTTTCTCTGCTCTTCAATTTTAGGCTTATGTGGATAATTTTCTTTTTTCAATCTTTTTATTCTCACTCTTTTTCTCTTTTTTATACTCTTTGAGATGTCTTCATATCTCCTATGGCAGCTCTAATTGTTCAACATTATTTGATGATAGGAACTTATGGAATACTTCATGAATCTTAAGCATTGCACCTATTCTTTGAAAAATCAGACTATTCTTTCAGATTCTCCACTAAAATGCTTAATTATACAAAACCCTCCTTCCACTGTTGCATTTCCATGCGAAAACATCACTGCTACATAATAATTGCCACAATTTCAATATATTTTTAGCCAGGTTCAATGGTTCTACTAACCTATTCCTCTCTCACGGTAAGGTATTTTATATCCAAAAAATTATTGAAATCTATAAATTCGACGGTAGAATGAGCTTCACTGCAAGTAGAGTGTATGTTTTTGCTTTCTAGAAAAATATGGAGCAAGTCCATGGTCTAATCACATATTTACATTTCATGGGCCCCATTAAACTTTGAAGCTACCACTATCTGGAAACATTAATTACATGTTTCCCCTATATCTGCACACGAGTTTAAAGACATTTTAGCATCCACCACCTTTAATGCCATAGTATTTCAGATTTTGTAGCATCATCTTTAATGCAAAAAATGAAACGATTGATAACTGTTTGTTAGTTATTAAATAGACCCTCAGAGTCATTACAACGGTTGAGATGATTAGAAAGTTGATGGATTGGCATTAATTCAGTGCACACACTTTCATAATATTTGTTATATTAGAACACGTTACTAAAACGTTTTTCAATGATGGTTTGTACTAATGTTTTGATTAAATTCAAAGAGTTCCCCTCTTGATGTAACTTCAGGCTTGGCGTCCCATGTTAGATAGTTCAAAGTTCTTTTTACATACTTAACAGTATGCCTTGGAACTATCAGTCTTACCGCAACCACCTGATAAACATTGGTTCACAGTTTGACATCCAACCACTGGTCATTAAAGTTACGTTTTTTTGTTTGAAGTCATCTTTATAAAAAATAATAAATACCTTCAACTGCACAAAAATCCAAGATTCACTTATCAAAACCTCAAAAAAAACACCTCAAAATGTATAAATCCCTACAAAGAAAAAGATATAAACAGATAATCATAAGTCAAACAGTCTAAAACACATCCATATACTTACCAATCACCTTCAATCGGAAAGGATGAACTTGTTGAAACCTCTATGAACAGAATAGAAGAATAAGGTTAATAGTGAACTAAAAATAGAAAGAAACAGATAGAAGTAGATTTATGGAATGTCATTCCTCGCCCATCCTTTCATTCCCTATCATTATATCATATAATCATCTATTCACACAAATACAGTAAGGAATAAAAAATATATCAAAAATATGCAAACTGTCCAGGATCATTCTTCATATGTTTTTTGAAATTTTAAAATTTCCCTGACTTTAGCATATCTTAAAACGTTTCCCTGATCCTTGACCACTTTTCCCTGACCTCCTTGACCTTTCCAGAAATGTGAAACCCTGAATTTTTTTTTGAAATTTGAAAATTTCTTTCAGAAAATATTTAGATCAAATACTAGATATTTACCAAATTTTCTCCGGAATTCATAGAACTATCATTGGTACTCTCAGAACTAGAGGACAATGGAAAAGTTTTTTCGTATACTCGGGTTAGTAGGCTAGACCTGGTTTACCATCCTTATTACGCTTCTTTTTCTGCTTTTACACGATTAGCGATACCCATATTGGACCTAGGGTAATAGATATCCTTGGCCCGCTATGGAGTTTAAAACGACCTCACAGGCCTATCTATGTAAAGTTGAAAATTATGAATTAAATATTCTACACTACACAAAATAAAGCGCTTTCGTTTAGCATTTTTGTCTTACCGCTCATAAGACAAATCTTACACACTGTAAGAACGTTTCGCCAAAAAATGACCGCAAATATCTCAGAAACTGTTCATGGAATCAGCTGTTTGGCAGAAGTTAAAAACTTATGATGACTTCAAGGATTTGAGAGGGTATTATTCATGAAAGAAAGAATTAAGGATAGATGTTCAGAATATTTTACTTTTTGGATGCACTATAAAAAAATTTATTATCTTTCTTCCTACTCTTAATCTGATTTAACTTGTAAATATTTATAATATATATATTATAATATAATAATATATATATATATATATATATATAATTATATATAGCTATAGTATATATATATATATAGCGTCGGCCGACGGTAGCGACCAAGCGGACGTGACACTTTAGTATAACTGTCTCCCGACTTCTCCCCTAATGCACTTTTTGTAAATTTTTTAAATCACCCTATAGGCGGGCATAAGCACACAAAAAAAATATATAATGTAAGGTCTTAGACAGCAAGTTCTTATCAAAATTTTGAAAAAAAAGTCAGCCTGACCGTGGAGGGCTGAAGCGGACCACCATGAGGTGACTCGCCATATATTTATTAACTTATCTTTGTAGTTAATTTCAATTTTATATTTTAATTTCTTACTTAACATAATAATTATTATCATATTTAAAATATTTAAAATAGTAATAAAAATGTCAATAATGATAAATAAAATACGAATATAAATAAGTTGGTCCATTCACCCTCTCCGCCCAAAAATTTTGAACTCGTTTTTAATCGGTTTTTATTAAAATTCATTTTTTAAAAGATTTGGAAACAAAAATAAGGAAACTTTTATACATTTAAAATTAATTTATACGGTATATTAATTAATACGTAAACTACGAAAAACAATGGTGGTCCGAAGCCACCCCCCATCAATTTTTACGGCGGGTGAATCGGACCAATAGGCCCCGTTTTCTTGCCACTAATACTGCTGGAATACATAAAATTTACTTGCAGTTTAAAGCTAACATACTCGAATGTATCCACTGAAAAAATAATTAAAAATCGTCCACAATTTTTCCTTTAGATGGTGTAAAAAAACGCACATTTTTCAAAAGTGAATTCTATTGAAGAAATTTACCCTAAAATCAATACATTTTAAAAAGTATAAAAACTTTCTAGAAATTAAATATGATCTAAATAAAACTTGTAGTACTACCCGTGGCTATAAACTGAGCGAAAAAAATTTTCTTCTTTTTTATTATTTTTTTAATTTTATTTAGAGTTGACCATCACCCCTCTAAAGAGCGGCCCGGCACCCGCCGACCTTAATATATATATATAATATTATATAATATAGGTATATATATATAATATTATTATAATATATATATAATATTAATAATAATATATAGTCAAGGCTGCGGCAAGTCGTGAATATTTCATAAACATTCTCTTCTTGTCAAGAATTTACATTTTTAATCTTGAAATATGAATATAATATGTTAGTATTGTACGGTTATGTATAGGTTTTTATTTAATTTTTTTTTTTACAAACTTATAATTAGAAAAACCTCAATTCACGTTTTACACCCAAAAAGAGCAAAAGGAAGAACAATGTGGGGTACAACATGGACATATTTTACCACAAGAAAAGCTTGGTACCTTTCAATATCTAGTAATTAAATGTTAATTACTTAGGCCTTAAATAAACTAACATATAAATTAATAAATTGAATTACTAACCTTTATTTTTTAAATCATGGCTAAGAGACGAAACATACCACAACCTCTAGCACTTCTAGTAAGCGTAACCTACATCATAGAAACACCAATATTGCTGTCACCCCATGATAAGTATGGGGAGTCGATTGGTGTATTTTAGGTGCTAGGATGCTTCCGTACTATGAGTTAGTACCCCGCTCTGCCCCCCTTTCTAGCACTTCTAGCATAACACGTCCTAGTAGCCTAGAATAACTCTAATATTGGTGTCTACCCCATGTTATAAGTATGCGTGATTGGTGGTTTTTAAGGTGATCAAGTCACTCCTAGTATTGAGTGAGTAATAAGGACATTTCCTACCCCTTTTCTATGCAAGATGGCAGTTTTTTTATTTTTCGAAGCTACAGATGAAACTTGGTGTCTACTCCTATGGTTAAGGGTCTGGTGGTGGTTTCGTATGCGAAATCGATTCCTGTTTACCGATGGTCGGAGCAGCCCTTAGGCCACTCAAGGAGAGGAGGTCTGACGTAACAGGGTGACGTGAACAGGGTAAGAGGTGAACAGCTTTTGGGGTATAATATGAACAAAAACCCATTCATGTTTCAACCTTGCTAGGTGCAAAAACTTAAACCCCCCCCCCCAACTTGAGAAGCTATATGAACTATGCTTCCCATTGGCCAATAGCTAAACCCCAACTGTTCACATTTTAACCCAAATTTCGGTTTCTGTATTGATTTTCTTCCTTAAGGGACGTAGCCGTAAGGATCCTAACAACACTAATTGTAATTTTTTGATAAATATAAGACCATTCGAAAGAGGAAAGATTTCTCGACAATATTGTTTCATGGACATAGCAAAAGGTGTTTAATTTTGTTGTAATTTCTTCCCCAAATATCATGAGTCAGTATTTTTAACATTTTTATTCAGCAATAAACAGTGAATTTCTCTGAAGTAACAAAAGATTTTTTGCAAGCGGATTTCACTGAAATACTCGCCATAGGCATATGTTTTATGAAAAAAACTCACAAATTAGTAGGCTAAATATAGAGAAAAAAAAATTATTTGATTTTTGCTAAATCTCAACATTTTTTTTTCCATAAATTTAAAAGTTTTATGAAATATGCCAAATGTTTTTATATTTGCATGATTCATACATCAAAATTGCATGAATCATATATCAAAATTGAAAACAAAAAGAAAAATAAAAACAGTTGTAACTTTTTTTTATACCCGAGATAGCAGCTCAATGTAAAAAAAGGTTTTTAGTAAAATAGATCAAGAAAGTTGAATTGTTGAACAGGAGCAAACCGATGGGTATACACAAATTTATATTAAATGAAAAATGTGTATCCTCACAATTTTACAAGTTGTAAAAATTTAATTCTAATCAAATGAATAAGTAAAAAAGTTATATCCATCAATTATTTGAATTTTCTGTTTTTTTCTTTTTTTTGCACTAAAAAGAAAAATCGAATAATTTTCTTTAATATTTCCAATTAATACGAAACTTTCAGGGCATGTATAATTGGAAGGGATACATATATTGTGTTAAGAAATTTTTTGTTATACCAAACGCTTTTGCCGCTGTTCATTGGTTTTTCTTTATAAATTTGACAAAATTTTCCTGCGAGAGTAGCATAAAACCATTGCGTACAGAAACTTTATCTAAAATAAAAGAGTGCAATCGTCGAGTTATTAAAGCCATAAAAATTTCATTCTTATCAGATGAACATAATAAATATGTTGCGTGACAACCAATCATTAAAAAAAAAAATTCGGCACTCAAAAATAAAAATCATAAAAAACATAAAATTACTATTTATACTATCAGTTTGAAATTGCAAGAGCGATTATATAATTGGGAAGGTAGACATTTTTTTTAGAGAAAATTTTTTCTTTGACCCAGCAGATTTGTCGCTGCTCATTGGGAAAACATTTCAAAGTTTTCAAAAAGTTTTCTCGTGATCAGCGCAAAACTTGGTCATACCAAATACATTAATCTAAATAAAATATGTATATCTTTTAGAGGTACACAAGCTGTGAAAGTTTCATTTGCAAACGATATAATATTAAAAATTACACGCCACCAGTTCCAATTTTTTTTTTTTTTTTTTTTTGCTACGAAAAAAAATTCATGATAAATTTGTTCGATAGTTCAATCCATACGAAACTTTTAGATCATATACTACAGGCAAGTTTGCCTTTTTGGTTAGATAGAATTTTGTAAACTCAAGGGGTTTGCCGCTACATATATGGAAACTTTTGAAAATTTAGAAAAATTTTCCCATGCACATAGCAAATTCTTCTCCAACACAAAATTTATTTTAAATAAAAAATGTGTATCTTCCCCAACTATACTTGTTCCGAAAGTTATGCTATCACTGAATAATAAAAAGGTTATCTGGATTTTCATTATGACTTACCAACAATTGAATAGCTACCCCCCGTATCCCCTTGATATTGTGAATAAATATTTTCGCCTGTTAAAAATAACCAGACCATTCGAAAGAGCATAAAATTCTACACTAGAAAGTGTTAAAACCTAAAATTCATAGAATTGATTATTTCTACCCTCAAAAGTTAGGAACTCCGGACTACTGTTTTAATAGGAAAAAATTGAAAAACACAAAGTGGGAGATGGATCCTAAGAGTGATCATCTACCCAGCAGTCTATTTTCATCTAGGGAAAAATTATTGTTTTATTACATTTTTCTAATGTTAAAGGATTGGACTATTAACTCATACACTTACTTGCAAAATCTCAATTACTTCAATAGGATGTACGATACCAGAAAAAGAGGCATAAACCGATAGTTTGAATTTCAGAGCGAACCGATACTCTTAATTAATAAATAAATACACAGTAATAGATAGAACATTAATCCAGCTAGGCAATTCAAGATTGCATTGGTTGTGACTAACAATGGTAGTATTCATATTGCCAGACAGGAAAGATGTACTTGTATATTTTATTTATAAATTAAAAATAGTATCTTTAAGAATATAATAAATGAAAATATAATATTAATATCTTTTTTTATGTTTGGTTATTCAAAAAAAATATTATTTCCATTTTCCAGTAAGTATTAACAAAGTTAGCTACATACTACTATTTATCGTTTTAACATATCTTCATTTTCAGGTCTAAAAGTGAAAATATACAATATAAGAATAAAAAATAATGAAAGATAGAGACTCAATCTACTGACCGAAAAATTAAAATAAAATAAGAACCGCTATTACTCAAACATGACAATAATAAAATACTCCTTTAAGATATGATATCATTCATATCCACATTTCAAAAATTCTCAAATTGTGCAAAAACATTAAGCTTTCACTTGTAAATGGCGAGAGCCTTTGCGTTTTGGGGTGTTTACATTTCCACCTAACCTACACTATTAAAATACGCTCTCTCTTCTACTGATCAAGAGGTGCTGATCAATTATTTGCCTGCAAGCAATGAATAATGAAAACCTTGCCCATTTTCATGCCATGCCAGAAAGGATTCTCTTCTGTAGGCAGCATCTCAAGTTTCGTAGAGCCTCATCTCCTCTTCACAGACTGCAAATTTGAATTATCTTTTGCTCCTTGATACTGTCTCTTCAGTTTTTACGATGAGGTTCCCTGGTGATTCCTTTGAAGGAATAAGAATGTCAATGCAATTCGGCCTGACTTATCCCAATAAACATACTCCAAATCCTCATCTTCAGTAGTTATTTGCTGAAGACCACCACGTCACTAACAGTGCATGTGCAGGGTTGCAGATAGGCGGCTATCCACTTCTCTGTTCTTTTTTTTCTTTTTTCTTTTTTTGTCAAGCGAGCAGCCCTCGGCTGTGCTTATTTTAATGCATTCTAGAAGTGGTTCACCCTAGAAGATGCCATTCTTGTGGGGTTCAGCTACTTAAGGAATTCCTTATTAGAACCTTTTATTTATTTATTTTTTACAGTGTCACGCAGCTCAGGGCAGAACCCTAATTCAAGATTGGTGTTAAACGCTCAAAAATAATCTAACGCAAATTACGCAGATGACACAGACGCAGGCTTTTAAAGTGAGGGAATTTAAATTGAAGGAAACACAGATGATGAAGAGAATTCCACAGAACAGATGTGCAGGAAAGAAAAGAGCAGCACCGCAGCGAACAGTCTTGATACAACATCAACACAAAAAACTCATTGTGCCTACACAGCACCCCTTGTGCCACGAGGGCGTCGTAAAGGGGGGGTACGCGAGTGGATAGTTCCCTCGACACTTGCCTCTACAGTACCTAATAGAAAAGGGATAAAGCAACCAACATCGCGCCGCAAATATAAAGGTCAAGTGAACTAGAAAGTACAGGACAGTTATAAGTCTTTGGCCTTTGACCGACCCTATCCAAAAGCCATGAAACCAGAGCCCCTGCCCCCCACAGATATGAGAGCATTACCATACAAGGGCGATGAGACCCTTGTATAGGGAGTAACTGAGAAGAGGAAAAAAAAGTCGCCGTCTAAACAGACTCCCAGTTTCTTTGAGGCGCCCTAGCAGACCACTGTTGATTGAAGGTTTATGTTAAGGCCAAGGATGTTTATATTGTCAACAGGAGGACGAGAGAACCGTCGAAAGAGAAAGAAAAGTTAAGTGTCTTAGAGAGAGAAAGATTTGTAGAAGTTGGTTTTCTTAAAGAATTAAATATTCACAAGCTTGAGACGACCCACCCTGAAATTCCTATCCAGATCAGCGAAGAATAGAATCGAAAGATTAAGACGAGAGCAATTCTAGAAGTAAAGAGGGAGCAGAATTGATATGAGTGAAAGACCACCGCAAGGGTCAAGTCAGCAACATATGAGTAGGATATGAGTAATGTGCAGGTGAGAAGATCATTGAGAAAAGCAGAATAAAGTAAGAGATAATACAGAAACCCTGAGGAACACACCACTATTGACAGAAAAAAAGAAGTCGCCCATCAACAAACAGCCGACATTGAGCGATTAAAGAAAGCTAGACATAAGTAAGCAAAGAGAGAAGAAAACCCAAGACGGAAACAGAAAATGCCTTGGCCATACCGGTCAAATGCTTCTGGTATTCAGCTGCCACCACACAAGTCTCCGTAGTTCCTAAGAGAAACCATAAATCTGTTAAAATAGGAAAGTATACCCAGTAAGATCCGAGCCCGAAACCTACTGGTAATCAGAAAAGGGAAAGAAGATCAAGATGATCTAAGAAGTGAGAGTTGAGAAGGTTTCAAAGATCTTAGACAGTATAAAGCTATAAGGCATAGTTAGAAGGATCAGAGTAGCATCATTTTTTCGGAATAAGGCTTGACAATGCGCGCTTCCAACACTGAGGAAAGTGCTAGTAAACGAGCATGGAGAATATAGTGAAGAGGTGGGTTCAGCACGGAAGCACACCTCCTCAAACTCAGAAGAATGCGATCCGGCCACCCCCCTCCTAACGTCATAGATCTTCAGGAGCTCATGCACACAATCAAATGAAATGACAGGAAAGATAGGACATCCTGAGAGGAGAGAGAGGAAGAGGAACCAGAACTCGTCCAGGTTGAATTAGAAAAAATAGAGGCCAA
>JABUQX010124209.1:0-32500 GCA_015478945.1 Trachelipus rathkii | reverse complement strand
ATTTCCATCCTGCCTATGTGTTTTTTCTGCACTAGTTGATCGCCATTGGGGGCATGCTGCTTCTACCAACATAATTAAGTGACTCTTTGACTCTTAAACGCTCAGATATCTGCTATAAAGGGGAACTTTAATCTGTACTTGGATGAGCAATTCATTCTTCTTGACGAAAATCTTTTTCTCCTCAAAATCCATTGCTCGATCATGCTTGTTCCTATTCAGGCTAGAGACAATACTTATCGGTGTGGAAAAATTCTCTTCTCCTACCTCTTGCCAATTTCATTCACTAAAATCATTCAGGAACTCTTCGACGAGCAAAAGCGGACTTTCATAAATGAAAGTCGCGAACCTCCTTGGTTCTTCTTACTTGCCTAAACATATCTCTAACAACTTCTGTAAATCATTCCTTTCCTCCTCTTATTCGCTCTGATGTTTCTTTAGCTAACTCTCCAACTGAAAAGGCCAATCAATCTCTTTGGCCTCCTCAGTTTCTTCTAATTCAACCTGGACGATTCTCTCATTCCTCTTTCCTCCTCCTTCTCTCTCAGGTGTTCCTATGCTTTACCTGTCATTTCATTTGATTGTGTGCATGAGCTCCGAATCATGAACGTTAGGAAGCGGCTGGCCCGGATCGCCTTCCCCTCTGAGTTGGAGGTGTGCTTCCGTGCGACCCCACCCCTTCGTTTCAATATATTCCATCCTCAATACTATCACTTCCCTCAGTGTTGGAAAAGCGCGCATATGTCAACCTATTCCGAAAAAATGATGCTACTCTGATCCTTCTAATTATGCCCTATAGCTCTCACTTATATTCTTTCTAATATCTTTGAAAACCCTTCCAACTCTCACTTCTTAATCATCTTTGAATCTCTTCCCTTTTTCTGATTACCAGTAACGCTTTCGGTGCTCGAGATCTACTGCGGATATACTTTGCCTATTTTAACAGATTTACGTTTCTGCCCTTAGAACTCGGGAAGACTTGTGGTGACTTGACATATCCATAACATCTTACCGGTATGCACGCGTCGACTGCTCTCCAAGCTCCCTCCCTTTGGGTTTCCTTCTTCTCTTTGCTTAATAGTCTAGCTTCTTTCAAAAATCGCTCAAGTGTCGCTGTTTTTGATGGGCGACTTCTCTTTTCGTCAATAAGTGTGTTTTCCTCAGGTTCTTTTTATATCTCTTACTTTATTCTCCTTTACTCAATGATCTTCTCACTGCACATCTAACTCTATCCACTCATATGTTGATGACTTGACCCATCATTCTTCAAAACTCATATCAATTCTGCTCCCTCTTTATTCTATAATTGCCTCTCGTCTTAACTTACGATTCTTTCATCGCTATCTGGAGAGAAATTCAGGGTTGTCTCTCAGCTTTGTGAATTTAATTCGTTAAAAACCCAACCTTCTACAAATCTCTCTCTCAAACACTTAACTTTTCTTTTTTTCCTTTCTTTTCGACGGTTTCTCTCGTCTCTACCTTTGACAATATAAAACATCCTTGCCTTAACAGTAAACCTTAAATCACAGTGCGTTGGCCTAGGCCGCCTCAAAGAAACGGGAAGTTCTGTTTAGAGTGCGACTTTTTTTCCCTCTTCTCAGGTTACTCACCTATACAAGGTCTTCATCCTCCCTTGTATGTGAGTACTGCTCTCTATTCTGTGTTGAGGCGGGGCTCTGGTTTTCATTCGGCTTCTTGGATAGGGTCGAGTCAAAGCCCCAAAAACTTTAAACTGTCCTTATTTCTATTCACTTGACCCTTACATTTTGTGGGCCGATTTGGCTTTATCCCTTTTTATATACTGTAAGCAACGATGCCTAGAGGAACATCCACTCGCTACCCCCGACCTTTACGACCCCTCGTCAGCACAAGGGTGGCTGTTCGGCACATGAGTTTTGTGTTGATGTCGGTAACTCCAGACTGGTCGCTGCGGTGCTTCTTTCTTCCTGCCACCTCTGTTCTGTTGGATTCTCTTCCATCTTCTGTGTTTCCTACTCAATTTAAATTCCCTCACTTTAAAGGCCTGCGTCTGTCTCATCTGCTAATGCTGTTAGATGTATTTTGAGCGTATTAAACCCTTCATTGAATAGTTCTGCCCTGACTGCCAGTGAAACTGTAAAAAAATAAATAAATAAAAGTTCCTAATAAGGAATTCCTTTAAGTAGCTGAAAACCCCACAAGAATGCACCTCCGACTGGTGCACCCTTCTAAATGCATTAAAATAGCACACCGAGGAGCTTGCTCGTGACAAAAAGAAAAAAGAAAAAAAAAGGCAGAAAGTGGACAAGCCGCTTTCTGCAACCCCTCAACAGCCTTTAGTGACGATGGTGGCTTCTTCAGGCAAATAAACCTACTGAAATAGGATTGACATTTTATACTTTGATAAGTTCATGGCCGAAATTTGCATTGACATCTCATTCACCCTCAAAGGAATCACATACCAGGAAACCTTCATCCGAAAATTTGAAGAGACAGCTGCATCAAGGACAAACGATAATTCAAATTTGCAGTCTGTGAAAAGGGAATGAGGCTCTACGAAAACTTGATGCTGCCACAGAAAGGAACCTTTCATTGCAGTATAAAATGGCCAGTTTTCAGTATTATTTCATGCTTGCAGGCAAAATTATCACACCTCCTTTCATCAGTCAGAAGAGAAGATCGGATATAGTGTAGTTATGTAGATGAAACACCCCCAAAAAGGACAGTCTTCTCGCCAAACTGTGAAAGCTAAGTTTGCATCACATTTCTGTGAATTTTTGAAATTGGTATTGATATGAATCTTATCTTAAAGAAGTATTTTTATTATTCGATGTTTGATAATAGCTTTTATTTTAACTTATCGCGATTAATGAGGTCTCTTCTTCATTATTTTTATTCTTTATTGTATAGCTAGCTAAAGAATCTTGCAAATTTAATCATGTTAAAACATAAAAGCTAAACTTTGTTAAGTAAACTTTAATACATACTGGAAAATGAAATAATATATTTTTTGATATAAACAGAAACATAAAAAAGATATTTAATATTAAACAAGCATTTATTATCCTTAAACATAATATTTAATTTATAAAAATAAATAACCTTGCCACAACATTTATATAAAATATAAATTGACTAAGTATGTTTTACAGGAACTGCAATCTTGAATTTGCTAGCATGCACAAATGTTCTATCTTATTATGGCTGTATTATTATATTAATTAAAGTTTCGGTATCGGCACCTAAAAAAATAGAGTATCGGTATCGGCCTCTTTTCTGGTATCGGTACATCCTAATATGAAGTAATTGAGATTTTGGCCAAGTAAGTGTATGTTAATAGTCCAATCCTTTAACATTAGTTTTTTGTAAATAAAACAATTTATTGTTCCCCCCTTAGGAATGAAATTAGCACATGCTAGTAAATGTCACCTTTTCGAACCTCAAAAGTCAACAAGTTTTCAATTTCCTATTTAAGGACGTTTGCGCGTTATGGATTTCCTAACTTTTGAGGTCGATCATCCAATTCATGATTTTTAGTTTTAACACTTATCTAGTGTAGAATTTATGCCTTTCGAATGGTCTGGTTATTTTTAACAGCAAAAATTATTTTGAAAAACTCATAACAAGAGATGAAACATGGTGTTGGGGTAATTTTGAAAGTCATAAATGAAAATCAGAGTAACCTTTTTATGTTCATCTGCATCAGCATGAAACTTTCGGAGCAATTAGCTGGGGAAGATACACATTTTTATTAAAATAAATTTTTGTGGGAAAACGAAGAATGTGCATTGGAAAATTTCTAAATTTTCAAAAGTATTCCCCATAATAATTGCAGCGGCAAAACCCTTGGTTTACAAAACAGTTTATCTAAACAAAATATGTAAATTGAGCTAAGTATATGATCTAAAAGTTTCGTAATTGATTGAACAAAAAATAAAAATTTATCATCTGAATTTTTTTCGTAGCAAAAAAAAAAAAAAAAAAAAAAAATTTGAACTGTTAAATGTAACTTTTTTAACATTTACTCGATTGCAATTACTTCCCACAGCTTGATGTAACCTTCCCTACAGATATACAATTATTAGATAATATTTGAGCCCAAAACAGTTTTCGCCGCTGATCACGAGAAAACTTTGAAAACTTTGAAATGTTCCCATGAGCAGCGACAAATCTGTCTTTCATACAAAAATTTTCTCTTAACACAAAAAATGGTCTACCTTTCCCCATTATATACGCTCTGCAAATTTTAAACTGATCGTATAAAAATATTAAGTATTTTATGATTTTTATTTTTGAGTTGCCGAATTTTTTTTTAATGATTGTGTTCACGCAAACATAGTTTATTATTCATCTCGAAAGAATGAAATTTTTCATTGGCCTTTATAACTCGACGAATGCACATCTTTTATTTAGAATAAGTTCGTACGCCCCATGGTTTTGTATACTCGCAAGGAAAACTTTTTTAAAATATTATAAGTTTTCCCATGAACAGCGGCAAAAGCGTTATATACAAAAAAATTATCTTAACACAATATGTGTATACCTTTCTAATCAATACATGCTCTGAAATTTCGTAATAATCGGAAATATAATAATAGAAAGTTATTCGATTTTCTTTTTTGTGCCAAAAAAAAAGAAAAAAAAGAAAAATTCCAAAAATTTCTGTTTATGTCGTTTGTTAGTTCATGACATGATAAATTAAATTTTACCAACTTGTAAAATTTGGTGAGATACACATTTTTTTCATTTATATAATTTTGTATACCCAACGGTTTGGCCACTTGTCACAATTCAACTTTGACTATTACTAAAAAAACTTTTTACATGAGGCTTATCTCGGGGGTTATAACAAAATAAATCCAACATCTGTTTTAATTTTTTCTTTTTGTTTTCAATTTTGTAGCACTGAACCTACATTCTTTTATGTATGATTCATGACACAAATTTAAAACATTTGAATATTTCTAAAAGACTTGAGATTTTATTAAAAAAAAAAATAATGTGGATTTAGCACAATGTCACAAATAACTTTTTATATGGCCTTATATACAATGTGATAAATTTTGAGTTAGATCAAAAACATATGCTGAAATCCAAGTATTTCAGTGAAATCCGCTTGCAAAAATCTTTTGAAGTTCAGCAGAAATTCCCTGTTAAAAATTGCTTATTAAAAAATGTTAAAAATACTAAACTTAGGAAAGAATTACACAAAATCTAAACAACCTTTTGCATATTCATGAAAAAATATTGTCGAGAAATCTTTCCTCTTTCGAATGGTCTATCAGATTATCCCAAAAAATTACACTCTCCTCAGCTAGGAAATCCATACGCGCAACTTCCCCTTAAGGAAAGAAAACAGTACAGAAACCGAAACTAGTAGTAAAATGTGAACAGTTGGGGTTCAGCTATTAGCCAATAGAATGCCAAGTTCCATACCTTCCCTCAAAGTCTGGGGGAGGGTTCATGTTTTGCACCTAGCAAGGTTGAAACAAGGTTTTTGTTCATATTATACCCCAAAAGCTGTTTCACCTCTTCCCAAAAGCTGTTCACGTCTTACCCTGTTTCACGTCAGACCCCTCCCCTCCTTGAATGTGGCCTAAGGGCTGCTCCGATCCACTGTAACTACAAGGAACATCGCAGACCCTTAAAATAGGAATATACATGAAGTTCAACTCTGGTAGCACCAAACAAATACAGAACTGCAGGCTTGCAGTAGAGAAAGGGTAGGGAATTCTATACTAACTCATATAGGATGACTTTATCACCTTTAAACCACACCATAAATCAACCCCCAACCTAAAATAGGGTAGACACCAATATAGAGTATTCCGCAATTGACAGTCATGCTAGAGAGTGCTAGAAAAGGGGGCAAGCGGCGTCTAACTCATAGTAGGAAGCATCCTAGCACCTTAAAATACCACCCACCATATCGACCCCCATACCTTTAACATAGGTAACACCAATATTAGTGTATTCTATGATGTAGTTATGCTTACAAAGTGCTAGAACCAGCTGTTGGTTCGGCGATTTTAGCCATGATTCCAAAAAAAAAAAGTATTAAGTAATTTCATTATTATTACTGTTTATTTATTAGCCTATAATTACATTATTACAATATTGAAGTACAAGCCTTCTTTGGTAAAATAGGCCATGTTTACCCCACATTGTTCTTTCTTTGCCCTCTTTTGGTGTAAAAACGTGAATTGAGTATTTCCCCAATAAAGTTTGTAAAAAACAAAATTAATAAAAATAACTAACAGGATATTTTGCACAACTACTAACATATTATATCATATTTCAAGATATTTCAAAAAAATGTAAATTCTTGACAAAAGACTTTTTATGAAATATTCACGACTTGCCCCAGCTGACTATTGATATATATTATATAATATAATATATATATATATAAATATATAATATATATATATAATATATAAAATATAGATACGGCGGTGTGACCGGGCCCGCCTTTTAGGAGGGTGAGTCGGTCCACTCTAAATAAAATAAAAAAAAATTAAAAAAAAAAAAAAAATCTTTTTTCGCTCATTTTATAGCCACGGCAGTAGTACTTACAGTTTATTTATATCACTATTTAATTCTAGAAAAGTTTTAGTATTTTTTAAAAATGTTAAAATTTATATTCAAATTCCTTCAAAGAACTTCATCTTAAAAAATGATGAGTTTTTTAACTTCTTGATAAAATAAAAATTGTGGAACATTTTAATTATTTTTTCAGTGATACACTCGAGTATCTTCTAAAACTGCAAAAGTAAATTTTGACCAAAGCGTATAGTGCAAAAAAAGCGGGGCCTAAACTTGGTCCGTAATTTTCACCCCCCGTAAAATGAACAGGGGGGCTCGGACCACCATTGTTTTTCGGATATCATTATTATTGACATTTTTATACGTATGATTATTTAAAGTAATAAAAAGTACTTATATTAAGGTGAAAATTTTTAAAAAAATGAAATTTAATAAAAAAAACGCTTCAAAAAAGTGTCAAAATTTATTTGGGCGAGAGGGTGATCGGACCCCTGGGTAACAATTACCCTTTATTCTTATCATTATTGACATTTTATTACTTATTACGAATTATTATGATGAATAATATTATATAAAGTAAAAATTAGAATAAAAAATAAATTATACGTAAAGACGAATTTAAACAGATGTTCCGAGTCACCCCTCAATGTGGTCCGCTTCACCCCTCCACGTCAGGCTGACTCAGCGTTATTCAAACACTTTAAGAACTTTCTATTATGAGAATTACATAATTTATTTTTTTTTGTGCTATCCCGACTACTAGGCCGTGATTTACAAAAAGAAAAAATTTCAAAGTGCATTAGGGAAATATAAATTTGAACATTAAAGTGTCCACGTACCCGCCCGACGCTATATAATAAATATACTTATATATATATATTAATATATAATATATAGTATATATATATAAAATATATAATATATATATATTATAATTACAAACACTGAAAAATTACCTTAAGAGTAAGGAAGAAAGGATAATAATTTTTTTTAGTCTCCAAAAAAGTAAAATATTCTGAAACATCATCATTATTCTTCCTTTTCATAATAATACCCTCCAAATCCTTGAAGTTCATCATAAGTGTTTCTACTTCTGCAAAACAGCTGATTCCATGTAAACAAGTTTCTGAGAATTTGCGGTCATTTTGGCACGAAACCGTTCTTAAAATGTGTAAGATTTTGTCTTATCGAGCGTAAGACAAAATGCTAAAACGAAAACGGCTTTATTTATTGTTAGGTTAGAATAATTTAATTCATAATTTCAACTTTACCATAGACTAGGCCTGTGTCGTTAAACTCCATAGCGGGCCAAGGATATCTATTACCCTAGGTCCAATATGGGTAATCGACTAATCGTGGTAAAAGAAAGAAAAAGAAGCGTAATAAGGATGGTAAACCAGGGTCTAGGCCTACTAACCCGAGTATAGAAAGTGAAACTTTTCCATTGTCCTCTAGTTCTGAGAGTACCAATGATAGTTCTATGAATTCCGGAGAAAATTTGGTAAATATCTAGTATTTGATCTAAATATTTTCTGAAAAAATTTTCCAAATTCAAAAAAAATTCAGGGTTCACACTTTCTGGAAAGTCAAGGAAGGTCAGGGAAAAAAAAATTGGTCAAGGAAAGTTCAGGAAACGTTTTAAGATAGCTTAAATCAGAGAAATTTAAATTTCAAAAACATATGAAGAATGATCCATGACCAAGTTGCATATTTTTGATATATTTTTTTCCTTACTGTATAATTGTGGAATAAGAGATGTATATATATATATGATAAGGGAATGAAAAGGATGGGCGAGGAATGACATTCCATAAATCTACTTCTATCCTGTTTTTCTTTTCTATTTTTAGTTCACTCTATTTCCTACTATTCTTCCTATTCTGTATGTAGAGTTGTCCCAAGTTCATCCTTTCGATATACCAATGTATACTATATGGATGTGTTTTAGACTGTTTGACTTGTGACTAATCTGTTGATATCTTTTTCTTTTTAGGGATTTTATACCTTTTTAGGGTTTTTTTTGAGTTTGATGAAGTTTTTGGTATTTTTGCTGCCAGTTGAATGCATTTATTATTTATTTATAAAATGACTGCAAACAAAGAAAACTAACTTAATGACCAGTGTTGCATGTTTCAAACTAACCCACAGTTTTATCAGTGTTGTTGAGGAAAGACCTTGATGATTCCAAGGCATACTGAAAGTATGTAAAAGAACTTTGATTATCTAAAACATGGACGCCAACTTGAAGTTTCACATCAAAGGGAAACTCATTTGAATTTAATGAAACTTATCATGATCCAAACCATCATGAAAAAACGTTTTCGTAACGTTTCTAATCATACAAATATTACGTTGAAAGTGTGTGCACTGAAAATAATGCCATTCCATCAACTCTAATCATACTCAACCGATTTAAATGACCTGAGTGTTCTATTAATAACTAACCAAAACCAGTTTATCAATCACATCTTTTTGCATTAAAGACTAGTGCTACAAAATTCGAAACTCAGGCATAAAGGTGGGATGTTAAAATGTCTTTAACCGTTGCAGATATAGGGATAAACATTTAATTAATTGTTGCCAGACATAGTTTGTAGCTTCAAAGTTTTAAAATGGGCCAATGAAACTGTAAAAATAGTCGAGTTAACTGGACTTAGCTCCTATTTTTCTAGATAAGCAATAAGCACAATAACTCTACTTGCAGTGAACTCATTCTACCTTGAATTAAAATCAAAAATTTTTGGATTGTGATTGTCTTTCTAAGAGACTTTATTAGTTGCTATTTCTATATAACCTGAATCAATTTATGTGAAATTGTGCAAATTATTAAATAGACTGGTATTTTCGCCAGGAGGGCAGAAGAGTGGCAGCGGAGGTCTTCTTAATAAAGCACATATTTATGGAGAATCTGAATAACATCAGTCTGATTTCTTCCAAAATAGTGCACAATGCTGTAATCTCATGAAATAATCATTAAAATTCCTATCACTCAAAAAATTTTTACAAATGTAGAGCTGTCCATAGGAGATATGAAGAACATCTCAAAGAGTTAAAACAGAAACCAAAAAGAAGAGAATAAAAAGTTGAAAAAGAAATATCCACCATACAGATCTACAAACTTGAAGAGCCAAGAAAGATGTTAAAACTGAAAGCTATGACAGAATTACTATAAAAAAAAAATTCAGATCTTGAGAAGAAAAGTTAACCTAAATTCCCCATTTAGAAACTTTTGTATCACATTGGACGTAATTCACCTAGTCCTTTAATGTAAGCTTTTAATTATTTTCTTTTGTATATAAATAAAACTGTTTACATTTTTGGAAAAAAATAAAAAAAGAGTGCGTTGGATGGTTATGAGGTATAGGCTGATTACCATAAAAAAAATATATTTTTAAATCACTCCATGATTAATAACAGTTTCATAAGTAGAATTTAGATATTCAAAGTATGAACTGAGTTAAATAGGCTGCAATAATATATAATAATATTTTATTACGCCCAAAAATAGCATACACGTCTGTTCAGGAAAATTTCGGATTTGTCGGGGTCTTCCAATGTACTCTTCACCCCTTTGATAGCTCAAATTGTGAACTGATTCATAAAAGTTAGTTTTTTAAAGGGGGAAAGGTGGAAGAAACGAACTATCCAGTAAGCTTGCCTAACTTAACTTTTGATCTTAGAAATTTTTTGAACTAAAATTTTTTCAAAAATTTAAATCAAATACTAGATATTTACCGAAAATTTAATATCACAAATATACATGCAAGGAAACCTATAGAATTATTACTACATACAACCTTTCCAAATAAACCTTAATATGCTTAAAATGAAAATAACTTTTTTGGCTTTGATAATTCCAAGAAAGTCTGGTATATCCCACACACACACAAAAAAAAAAAAAAAAAAAAAAAAAAAAAGAGTTGGTGCGCTTTCATATTACAGTGGTATAGTGCCATATAAACATCAGAGTTCCTATTATTAATTAATTACGATTTTAATATCTCAGCAGCTTGATCCAAAATCATGTTACTAAAAAACTAACCCCATTTTCCTAGAATTCTAGCGTTCCAAACTCCTCAGGAGGTCAATAAAGTCCTGCAAGGTTATTGTTAGATCAGGAAGTCTATGCTAGAAACTTTCCCAAGTAAAAGACAAAAATGATTATTCTGTCTAATTCGAGTATAAATGGACCTGACTTGTAGAGTGACCCATGCAAGAAATCTATCATTAAGAACCACCTTTGCTCCAGAATTGACCACCTTAAAATGACAGAAAATATTGGATTATCTGAAATCTGATAATGTTGTTGAGTCAGTAAAAGAATGTATGAAGGAAAGAAACAGATTCTACAACATACTGGTACTAATTCTGCTTTTGAATCAAATATTAACGAAACGTTGCAATTTGATTTTTATCAGGGTTGCAAAACAATCATGGATATTGCTTTTTGCTATGTTAATTGTGCTATTTTGACTATTATTATGAATAATTATAAGGTAAATAGCCAATTAACCATAGACAAAAAGCAAAAAATTCATGGCATTTTGCCAACCCTGATTTTTATCATATCAAATTCGAACTTATTATCCCAATCCTTTTAAGATAGCTTTTATGTAAAAGTTTGAAGATCAGTTAAAAAATTGCAGAGTCTACAGCATGTGGATTCTGTGCAGAATCCCATAGTATAGATATATAGCGTCACATGGATAAATGTTTAAATTTTAAGAAAGTCGATCCAGTATACTCGAGGGAATGCACTCATTTTATTTGTGAGAGTGATGGAAGTAATAGAAATAAAGTAGCCGAAAACTACATTTGACAATGTCAGGAAAATTTTTAACAGGCAGTGTGAAGTATTACATACAGGACTTTCAATTTCAAAAGGAACATATGCTAATGCAGTTAGTAGGTCAAATAAAAATGTAAACATAGGCCTAAATAATAATCTAACATATGTTGAAGATTCAGTTACAGAGAATTCTGGAATCTTTTTAAATAATAATGATAACCTGAGTGATGATAAAATAATTGTAAAGATAAAATTGTGTCACTTATAACTGAAATACGGTAAGTCAACTTCTGATTCAGAGAAAAAATTAATTAGAAATTTCTGAAAATATACCAATTATTCTAAATAGACTTAATATGTCCTCTATTTCTTTAAAAAAAGAATGCTTATAAGCTCCTATTTGGGCAAACAAGTTCAGTAGATAAATAAACTTATAAAAGTAGTAGTTACTTTTAAATATAATATGGATAATAAACTAAATATATGTCAATGGAATATGAGAGTGTATCATGCTAGGGCTAATAAAAATTACTTAAATTACTTAATAAATAATTTTTCTATTAATATAATTGCTCTACAGGAGACATTCTTAGCTAAAGGAAAAATTATAACTTTCCAAAACTTTACTATATTTCATAAAGATGATGATCAGGGGGATAGTTTAGGAATGAATAAGAATTTTGTTAAAAAATATTGTTAGAAACAAGGTAAAAACTAATTTAAAAGTAATTTCATTACAAATATACAACAAGCCTAAACATATTACTAGGCCTGTATGTAATGTTTATATCCCACCATCTTTGAAAGATGCAGTGGAACAGCATGAAAAGGTATTACTACAATTGCCAACTGAAAATCCTTTGTTATTGCTTGGTGATTTTAATTGCCATCATGTCTGTTTGACTCTTACAAAATGATACAAGAGGTGAAAAGTTGTATGAATTAAACAGAAAAGGAATCTGATTTTACTTAACAAGTCATTGCCAATTTTTGTCTCAGCTTTAGATGGTCAATCTTCAACTTTATCCCTTTCCTCCTCCAATATGCTAGGAGAATTTCTATGGTCTACTTTTACGGATACTATGGGTAGTGATCATTATCCATTTCTAATGTTTGCAAGGGAAATACATATTTTTAGAGAGAAGAGACCTAAATGGATAATTGATGATAAAAAATGGAAAGAATTTGAAGATAAATCTCCCATTACCAAAGGTAGATTCTACTCAGAATATTAATGATACTTATAATTCTGTTGTAGAAGCTTTTATAAAAGTGGCTAACAGTACCTTTAAACTGTTTGTCAAGGGTGTACAAAATAGATATAAAAGTGATGGACTAAAAGATTGTGAAAAGCTATTAAAATTGAAAAAATAATGTATTTCATTTAAAGCACAGCTACTTTTACAAAATAAAATAAATTATCAAAGCCAAGCTAAACTCCAATATAGTAAAGTTGGCAAAACAATCATTTAAAACATCATGTCTTAAAAGTATTACAGATCGTACAACCTTGTCCCAAGCGTGGGAAAAGTAAAATTTATGAAAACAAATAGATTTAAAGAAACTCCTATAATTTTAAAACCTGAAAATGATAGACAAACACTAACTGAACCACTGGAAGTTGCAGATGAACTAGCTTTCCAATTTGCCAGAACTAGTAGTACTTTCTTTCATAGAGAGCCATTTGTGTTTCATATGGCTGAAAAAGAATTTACATTTTTTAAACTTTGACACAGATTCTCAATATTTTTATAACACCACTTTCCATGAGTGAATTGGAACTAGCCATATCACAAATTGAGAAAAATACTTCTCCTGGAAAGGACATGGTTGTATATCCTTTTTTACAGCATCTAACAGAACATAGTAGATAAATTATTTTGAAGTTCTTTAACATATATGGCATGCAGGAAGTTTTCCGGATGATTGGCAAATATATTCCTGGTACCCATTCTTAAACCAGGCAAATTACATACTTATTCATCATCTTACTGGCCAATTGCATTAACAAGTTGCTTGTGCAAAATATTGGAAAAATTGATATTACAAAGACTAATGATATTTTTAAAAGAACATAATGTACTTTCGCCTTACCAGAGTGCGTTTAGGAAGAATTTTTCTACTGCAGATATTTTGTTTTTAGAATGCAGTATTCAAGAAGTTTTTATAAAAAATGAATATATATGATGGCTGTTTTTCTAGATATCCAGAAGACATATGTTACGGTTTGGATACTTGGGATTTTACTTAAACTATCAGTATATAATTTGGGCCTGAGAGGAAATCTCAAATTTTATCAAATTTTTTTTGCAGAATAGGAAAATTCAGGTGCAGATAGGAAATACACAGTCAGGAGTTTGGTGAACCACAAGGTAGTGTATTAAGTCCATGCTTATTTTCCCTGATGATCATTGATATTTTTCAAAATTGTGGATCAGATATTCAATTTTCTTTATATGCAGATGATTGTGCATTGTGGGTCTCAGATCCAAATGTATATACAGCACTTGATAAAATGCAAGATGCCCTTGGAGAAGTTTCTCAATGGTCGAGGAGTGGATTAAATTTCTCCACTACAAAACAAAAAGAAAATATTTACAAGAAGACCCTCCCAATTATTCCTTTTGGGTTGTCTTTCAATATCACATGCACATAAGTTTTAGGACTGAAACTTTGAAAGTAAATTAACAGGAAGTGTTGTATGTCAGTTTGAATGTTACAAAGAAGGGGAACCTTCATTGTTATTAAAATATCATTAGTAGTTAATATTAAGTTCGGTGTTGACAGAACTATATTGTATCTCTTTAAAGAATGCTAGAGAGCTTAAAATAATATTGGATGTTTTCAGTTATGACTCCTTATCAGATAGTAGATTCCTTGAAATTAAATTGGATCGAATTCAAACACAGAGGTATCAAACAAGTAGGGGAGCATTGAAATGTTACTAGTGATGGCATCGTAAACATCCCGCACCGCCAGAGGCATCCCGTCACATTATTAAAGAATCGCGCATCCGTCTCCACGCTTGTCCTGCGAATGTTATTGTCGAGATTGATAAAGAATTTTATAATGAAAAATACTTAAGATGAATCTGAAATAGAATGAAAAAATGTAATATGAGTTTGAAGGCCAATTCAAAAACGGCTTACTACCATATTCTTAATGTTATCAAAACATTCCAACCCTGGAAAGTTACACTGTATGAATGAGATAAAAAGTATTGCTCAAAGAAACTTCTTGCGTTCGTTACGTCAGCTTCGTCGTATTCCAAAGTAACAATCTATTAATTGCAAAATGACCACTCATATCACCACTGCATTAAGCACATTGAAACATTTGAAGAATACATACCAACAAAAAAATCAGCGCCCCTACAGCTTCTGTCTCCGATGTTAATACCATTAATCTCAACGCTAAGGAAGCATTTAGAACCATCTTCAAATGAAAAGATGACGGTTTAAAAAGAAATGAAAGATGTAATACAACTAAAGCTACAAAACCGCCTTGTTCTGTGGAAATTAATTACCTTCATACTATTGCAACTTACTTAGATTCCCGTTAGATAAAGCAGTTTCTTATAACATATTTAGAACCAAGTTATAATCGTTACTTTGTGTTTGAAATTGAAAAAACCTCAAATCTGAAAAGTCTATTAATTCGCCACCCATAGAAAAGGAAATAAACAAAATCATACGGACCAAACACCTTCTACAGGAACAATCAATAACAGATTCAACTGAAGAACTTTCTACAATCCAATAGTGATGAAGAAAACACACGCATTACCAAAAAGATGCTAGTGCATATATGATAAAACTATCACCAATGAAAAAACGAACTTCGATCAAAGGATATTTCCCAATCACGTTGGTTGAAAGTCAATCAAAATGTTATCCACCGCCTTGAACTAAATTGCAAGGATAAACTCAATCCGAACAGTCTATTAATTAGCAATCCAGTTAAAAGGAAAAAAATGAAAATATACAGAACCAACATCGTCTACAAGTAAATCAATAACAGCTTCACTGGAAGAATTCTACAGTCCAGTAATGATGAAGAAACCACACGCTTATTATCAAAAGATGGCAGTGCCTAAATTGTATGAAAACCCATCACCAGAAATAAAACGACTAGATTACAAACACAATGACACCTTATGCAGTTGGTGATGTTAATTAAGCAAAATGCAAAATCTTTACCCACGCTTAAGTAAACTTGCAAAGAAATACCTGGCCTCCCTCCAGACTAGTGTCCAAGTGACAGATATTTAGCAATGCTATGCGAATATATGATGAAAAAGAGAAACAGACTCTCGAGCAGGAAAAGGCAGACAAAGATTGATGGCTCCTCAATCAATTACCTACGTGCAAAAAGTATATAATCGAATGTTAAAATCTCTTTCATTCAAGTCGGAGGTTAGCGGGAAAAGAGTTGATGGGTCCAATTGAGTTGGGTCCCCATACCCTCACCCTGGTAACAATTCATTCATTACACTAGAGTGCAAAACTCGATTATATATATATATATACTATATATATATATTTATATACTTAGATATTACTATATTATAAATATATATATAATAAATATACACATATTATATTATATATATTACGGAATAATACTATATATATACTATACTATTACCTGCGTAGGGTGCTTATAATACTATAATATATATAATAGATATATATATATTATTATTATATATATATAATATTACTGATAGCATAATATATATATATAATATATATACAATATATATATAATATATAATATATATATATATATAGTATATACTATATAATATATAAACATCCGCCATCCGTATTCCGCGATGTTAAAGATCAAAACATCCGCATCCGCATCCGCGATTGCAAAAAAATATGACATGTGCACATTCATTGAAATGTACAAGAGTTGATTTCTTGGAGGCTGAGGCCCAATTGGCATTCCTTTAACCTTATAATGACGTTACAATTATACGTACTTAACTATATAAAGTTAGTAGCGATGTAAAGTTATGATCACTCAGTGAGTAACATTTTATAAAGATTACTTATCTTATGAGTTTTTTAAACAAGACCATATCAGTTACCATGTGTTGGTAGATTGAAGTGCTTCCTGAATGAAAATAATCTTCCATTCAGAAGTTGGCACAGTCTCCTCTGCTGCCCATGAATGATACTCTGTGCAAAGGTTGTAGCACTTTGATCGCATACCTTCGCTAAGATATATAAAACCGTTTCGGGACAATGGTTTAACCTGTTTCTGTAAAAGCATACATTCTTTTATCTTAGGTCTTTTTATTTAAACTATAAGCTATAACTTTAAAATACCGTACATCTTTTTATCTTAACTATAATGTCAGTTTATGATGCGCTCCAAATTGGCACGGCTGTTGGATGCTGCCATTTCGAGCGTATAAATGAACTATGAATGTCTTTCTAAGATCTTATTACCAGAGTATAGTCCGGTATTTACAGCAGATACATATTGCAGGATATAATCTTTTACTTCATTTCATTCCAACCCATTACTATAAATTGGGCTAGCTTTGCGATTGCGTATTCAGTATTTTCAGGCTTTAAAACAATATTTCTACAAAACATATATTTCATAATTATAAGATCAAGACAGCTTTTGTGTACCATTCGAATTGCGAGAAATTTTTCTATTAATAGGATCTCTCAGGATGTGGGAAATTGACCAGCATGATAGAGTTAATAAAGTGGCCAAAGAATCTGCTGTTCTTGTAATGCCTAGCTTGCTTATAAAAACATTTCCTATCAGAATCAAAAATGAAATATTTTGAATATACAGCCAATAATTTTGGGCAAAAGCCAGTGGACACCAGGTGTAAAGGCATGGCTACCAATCTATAAAATCCATGATTCAGGATTTGGAGCTTAGACATTATCAAGTTATTGAGAAGGAACGAAGTATCTTATGTCACATTTCATGCTTTGGAGTACCATTTTATTTGAATAACCTACATGAAGAAAAATCAACTTTGAAATTGTGTTCAATATGTAATGCTTAAAGTAAGTGTCTGCCTTTGAGTATCTCTATGCACTTGCCCTTTTATTTCATTGACATAATATATTTAGACCTGAAAGTGTCAAGAACTGAAGATTATCATTTTGATTATAAATATACGTTTATTCTTCTATCTATGTTTCCTAGCGAATTATTATACTTCATTTTGAGCGGAGGAGTAAAAAACTACCACATATATAATTGCATTAATTGTTTATGTTTATCTTTCACAAGCGTAGATTTCTCTATACATTCCTGTTTTGAATACCTGTCTCAGCAGTTTTATGGAAGATGGAAAAAGAGATTTTTTTTATCAGTTGTGTTAAATTTATTAATATTGTGATTAATATATTATAATACAGCAAATAATAGTTAGTTAATATAATTATGGCATAAAGAAACATGGCTTTGTTAATTTATAATGATAGATTTAGTGATTTCAAAAGTGAAGTGTTCAACGTAATTCAGCGAAATTTTTTCCTCTATATATAAATGAACTGATTAACATAGTTTTGCGTGTGCCAATGTCCAAGTCGATGAGGAGCACAAAAAATTCATCAAGGCATCAAGGTAAGGTTGTATTTCCTCCTATGGTCAGGGGTCCCCCCATTGCCTGGTGGCTTCCATGGTCATACTCTCATGAAGGATTTTATCAACCTAGACTTAGGTTTGGCTGAAACGGATAAAAGAAAGAGAAATAGCTTCACTGAGGATGGGGTTGTTGGGAATAAAATTAATAAACATGCCCTTCACGGACCTTTTAGAGGGCCCCTCTACAAGCATTGGCCTACAGGATAGACCTCTTCTCTTAATTCTATAGTGCTGGTTGCTGACTGAGAATACAGTGATTTTAATGAAATCTTCTGATAATTGTGCTATATTTAATAATCTTAAACGGACTGCCACCCTTTTAAATGAATCTTCTTTTGGGAAATATATTATTGAAGACCAACCCCCACATATTTTTGAAGGGATTTGGGCTTTCAGTTGAGATCTCTGATTTGAGCAAACTTGAATTCGATCTTCAGCACATCACAAAATTGGGTTCCCACCCCATTATGTGTTGAGTTCCAAAGTCTGGTGATGCGGTACCTAAATCTGGTGGTGCAGCCTTCCATCTCATCCAATATAGGAAAATTGGTCCAGTTGATGCAGGGGTTCTTTTAGATGAATAGAAAGATACTATCAAACTGTTGGATACTGATTCCTCCTACATCCTTGATGCTACCAGGATATGCGCTTTGACAGGTTCTGTTGATTCTTGCTTGTTTCCGACCTTAACAACTGAAGCTCAAATTCAGGTCTCTTGCCTGAAAGAATGTTTATGGCTATTCCAGCCATAAGGCTATACCTATGGAATATTCTCCCTGTTATTGCAATGCGTTAAGCTAACTGTTGGCATATCGGTCATGGTCTGACTTTGCAGGCTTTGTCCCCTCTGTTTCTTCGTAGTGATTCATCAATCTCATGCTGTTCCACCATCTGTTTCTGTGTGTATGGTGTCCACTCCTGAATGACAAAACTGTCCTGGGTATATCAAAAGGCTACTTCAAATAACGAAGGATTTCCATGGTGTAAGTTTGGGGGCTGATAGTCCGCTGACTCAGGCTCTGAAAAAACTGAACCCTGTTAAGAGTTTTAAGACCTTTCAGTAATAGAGTTTTATAAAAACACAGGATATACTCTAAAAAAATTAGTAATAAAGAATAATGAAAACGAAAAATGGGTTCTCTCTTTAGGAAAAAGAGTTACAACCTCTCAAAGTTGTTAAAAATCCCACTGGCTTTTCATTTTTGATCCATCCAGGTTAGGTCTCATTTCAAGCCCTCTAGTTCAGGTTATGATAAGTTTTGTTAGGTATACAAAGAGAAAATCTATGTATACTTAACAAATCTTTTCATAAAACTAGAACGAGACCCACTAATTTTTTTTATAAGAAAGTCTATCAGAAAATTTTAAATTTTGAGAGGCTGTAACTTTTTTTCCAAAAGACTTAAATCATTTTCATTTTTTTAAGGCTTCATTACTATTTTTTTTATATTTTCCTTTGATTTTTAATTTTTTTTTTTTTTTTTTTTATAAGAAAATCCTATTAGATTTTTAACAACTTTGAGAGGCTGTAACTTCTTTTCCTAAAGAGAGCACCCATTTTTGTTTTCATTATTCTTCATTACTATTTTTTTTAGAGTATATCCTGTGATTTTTATAAAAATCGGGGGTGACACCCCTCTGCACTACTATTACCAACCTTTCCTCAACCTACTAGGCCAACTTTATATTATTAGCTTTCCCTGGCTATGGCAGGGTGTAAATTCCCTAGTCTTCTATTAGAAACTTAATTCTGCTTGTCCAAGAGAGATGACTTGACGTGGATGATGATCTGCCAGATGAGCCTGTCTTGGTGAGGCCAGTAAGCATCTCCCTTCTCAACCACTGCCTCTTCCTCGGTAATCATTGCCTGCTGGTGCCCCTGATATGCCTTTTCAATCTCCTTCTCCACTGCCTGTCAACCCTATCGTCAATGGATCCCTTCCTCAAAGGGAAGAAGTCAGGAAACAGAGGCTTTATCCTCTTGTTCTTGACTGCTTGGATGATATAGGCCTATATACTTGTTGACATTGTAATTTCTTCAAAAGACATTATTTCCATTATCTCAGAGCTATTGCCAGTGAGCGGTCTCTCGAGAGAATAGTCTTATTTATGATGAAAAACTTGAAATTGAAGTCAATAGAAACCTCGTTTTTTAATGTTTGAACTTAACCATTCCCCAATTATTTCAACTTCTTACGCGTATGCTATCACACTGTTAGCCTCTATAAATTAATATGTATGAGTCTTCCTCTTTGAAAAGAAAGACTTTCTGGTAAACAATGTTGTTATTTCTTGTGAGAAAATCAAATTATTTCAGTAAATTTTATGCAGAATTCCAAATAACAGAGCAAATCATGTTCTGCACTTCATGTATGCTTCACATTCATATTGGCAAATACTTAATTATTCACATGTGAACATTTAAAAAACAAATATAGTTCCTATTCTCACATTCGTTGATTTAGAAAAATTATTCAAAAATTAATCAAAGCATTATTTATATCAAGTATGCATGTGTTTGTGTGAGAATGAAAGTTCTTCAGTGACCATTAAATTATTAGATTTAAAATGGAATGTGGATATCTGGCCCCAAAACTGCAATTAATAAGGAAAAGACTTAGATTTCCAAAATGTGATTTTTATTAAATTCAAGACATGCCTGGATAGTTGACTGCATAAGATTTAAAGTCTAAAATTCGTTTTATTTGTTAGAACACGTATAACAAATTTTTGGAATATTTTAGTATGGTTTTATAGATTATTATAATATATACCGCATTTAGTTGGCCAAACAAAGAGAAAACCCTTTTGGCAGAATGGAGAGATGAGAGAAAATCAATAAAAAGTGTAGATGTTCTAAATTATTCAAGGGTAAAAGCGAAGAAGAATTTTGAAAATTATAGGAAAAATTATAGTTTGAGATTAAATGAACAATGAGAAAGGAAACGAGAGAGGCAGAAATTAATATAGCAATGAATAGTAATAAATGACCCCAAAAGTTTTACTTTATAAATTGAAAAGTAAGAATAGGACAAAACTGGTCCAATTAAAATTGATGAAAATTTGTGAGTTCCGTATGTACTAGCTTATTCATCTACTCGATATTATCTAACTCTTCATCTACTTTTTTATATAGGATGTTTCTAGTTACAGTATATACTCTTCGACTAGTTCTGGATGATGGTAAACAAATAGACTACAGAATCTAAATTTGAGGCTAAAATATCTTTACTGGATCATATACCCATGTAAGATCGCAAGTCCTGATTGGATATCTATGGTAGGAATTCATAAAGTAAAACTCTTAAATTGCAATGGCCTCGCTGGTATTTGAATTTTGAAGAATTATAATATTGTGGTGATGTACCGCGCGAAGACTGGAAAATGCAGATCATGATATGCTTGCCTATTTAGAAGAAAGTAGAAGGAAGATTTGGGAATATAGGTCAGTTAGCTTAACTTTTAACATCTCGCGTTGTTAAAGTTTTGGAAAATTTACTGAAAGTCATATAGACAAATATTTGGATACTCCCAGTATAGTTAGAAAGGAATAGATCATGTCGGACATTAACTTCTTAGAATTTATGGAATATATTACTGGCTGCACTGACTGAGGAGATCCTAGTATTATATATATTAGACTTCAGCAAGGCCTCTTGATAAGAGTTCCCCACATACAGGCTGGTGCAAAAGTTATTATTAATGAGGTGTAGTTGGAATGGTACATGGCGTTTATTAAAGAGAGTGTGATGTGGATTAAGTCATCATCGAAAGTGTGAAGACTGAAGAGTGGTGATCCACATTGTTCATGCTGGGGCTGCTACTATTCACCATATGTATAAAATGATTTAGACGAGGTCTTTAAATGAAGTTTCTAAGTTTGGCAAATGATATCAAAATGCGACCCCAGTTAAGGCATTAGTGCATAGGAGTTAAAATTTAAAACCGATCTTGGAAACTATGAGTGGCAGATATGAATTTCAATAGTTAAAAGTGTAAGGTTCTTTACCTAGGTTACTCAAATAAAAATATTTAAAAAAAGTATGAATGGGGATTGCTTGAGTCTGTGGACCACATAAAAGAATTTAGGTGTGATTATTAAACAGTATCTGAAAGGGCTAACAGTGTTGGAAGCCAGGATAAAGCTAATTAATATGATAAGGTGTAATAAATTTTAATGTCATTTCCCGAATTGCAAGAGCATTATTATACGAATCTCATAAAAACTATGAATATACCAGTATTAGAGTATGGACAAGTTTGGGCCCCTTCTTTAAGAAACGACATGTGTATCTGGGAAAGTGCAATCATAGAGAATAAACAAGGTTGATCTCTGTATTTGGGATAAAAGCTAGGAGAGAGGCTCGAAGGACAGTTAGACAGATGTTTTTATGTAGAAGGCTATTCTCTGAAAGAACATGATACAAGTCAACAGAATAGTGTTAACCACATCTATTAATAATACTTAGACTAATAAAATGTCGTTATAGTTAGACCACTGATGGAACTAGGAGGACCAAATACCAAAAATTAAGAAGAATGCCATCTTGACTGTTAGAAACCATCATTCAGTATTAGGGTGTTTAATTTTTGGAATGGTTTGCTGCTGGAGGTTGTTGAGTGTGACCTCACTTCGATTACTTAAGAAGGGATTATATAGGGATATGGAATGGTTTGCATCACTATAGTATATTTTGACTAAGCCAAACAGCTTGCGTTTTAGTTAGTTAATAAAACTGCCTGTTGTAACTACCAGAACAATAAACATATTAAAGCTTGTTGTGTAATTAGCATGTACTATAGCTATAGTTTTTTCTTTTTTAGAGTTGCATAGCTAGATATAGTTATATAACCTTTGTATAGGATATTGACAACCTTAGGGTCAGTTTTAGGTTGTGCATGTTGCATGAGAGCATGTGTTTGATCAATATTTACTATAGTTTTACTGGGACAGCCTCGATAGGCCCATGTTGCTTCATTACAGTCACTTATTTCCTATATTCCTATTTGCATTTGTGAATATTGGAAAAAATATATATTCAGTCTACCTTTAGTTAGCATGTACTTTACTATAGTTTTTTCTTTTGGGAGTAGTCTAGCCTAGTCAGTGTACATATTAGCCTTTACTTTGTGTAGGATATTAACAATCTCTAGGGTATGGTATGGGTTTTGCATGTTGCATAAGCATGAATTGTGTGATTAGGCCAATCTACTTTAGTTTGACCAGGACAGTCTTGTGCAAGTTGTTGCAATCTGCTCATTTTTAGTACGTTTGCAGATGTTACTCAATCATTACAAAAATATTCAATGGGAATAGGGTTAGAACCATGTTATTTGATGTGAAATAACAGTTGTATATTTATTTAACACTTTATTGTGATATCCATGCATTAATACACAGTTTTAAGCTGTTGTGTGAGTTCATAAAAATATTATGAGGATAAGTTCTTGCTCACAATTACCTTATATTGAATATTAATTTATCAAAAATAATTAAAAAACAGTGTAAATTGTGCAATACATTGAATGCTCGGCAGATAGACACTTCTCTACAGGTTTGAGATAAAGCAAACAAGATTTGTAAAAAACAACTAATTATTAACAACTTGAATATACTCAGAAGGCAGCTATAAAGTATCTATTGGTGCTGGAAATTGATTTAGCTTTTACTTTGCTAAAATAAGTAGTTTTAAAACTTATAGGGAATCATTTGCTTATAACATGGATGAGACAGAGTTTAAGAGTATAAATTTTGAAGTTGATTCTCAATACTTTTACAATATATTTACAATGGGAGATTTAAAAGAGGCAATTTTCTTAATAAAGTGAAATTTCACCAGAGGCAAAGATATATACATATAACGGTATATAATTATATATTCTTTTTTACAGTAGCTTTCTTAACTAAACATAAATATTGCTGCATTACATCAGTGGTGATAAAAGTGATTGAAGATTTTTTTTTTGGAGATGCTGACACTGTTGGATGTGAGCCAGTTTTCAAGTTATTGAATGTAGTTTGTGTGCATGTGTAGTGGCTGTGAGTTGGTTTATGGATGAGTCACTGGCATAACATTTATTTTTTGTGTCTGGGGCTTGTTGTATGGGTGGGTCAGGTAAATTTGTGGAAGAGGAGAATGGATAAAATGGCTCCTTTGGGTCTCCATTTTTAGCTTTATTGTTTTTGAGAGGTTAATTTTGTTTGATATTTTGGCTGTGAGGCAGATTAAAATTTGAATACCCACTTTGAAGTTTCTCAAATTCATTTATAATATTTCAGAACTTTTCTGACAGTGAGGCAAATATGAATTATGAAACAGATCAAAAGACATCTGTAAAGTCGCAGTTAAGAGAATTAAATTTTAAATTTGTATTTGATAAAGAGCAGGTCAACAATGGGGTCATAAAATCTGATAATCAGATATTGATTGGGAACAAGTCAAATACTCAAGATGTAAAGGTATGTTAAATAATTTCTCATTACTTTTTACCAGGGTTGGCATAATTTTAATTATTTTTTAGTTTATTTCTTTTTTAATTTTGGAGCTTTGCAGTTACAAATGAATACTAATTTATTAAATTTTACTCTAAATCCGAGATGGTTATAAAGATTGATGTATAAACTATCTTCGGTGTCCCCGAAGTAACTAAAGGCAAATAAATTGTTTAATGATTGTAATTTTCAAATATATGGCGTTCCCAATTTCGGAAGGGGTAGACTTACTTTTGACATTTGTTTTGAAACTCCAAAACTCAATTCTATTCACAAAACATCAATATAGGTCATTGATAGCAGCAAAAAAACAGGTGCATTGATATTTAAATAGTTAGACTTTCTTGAAAAATTATTCATGTTACTTTTTACTATCCCCTCTCTCTGGAAGTTGAAATGACTTTTTGTATTGACACCTAATATTTTTAATAAAAGATGTAAATCACATGAGAGTGGATTTCAGCCATTAAGAGTAGTAACAAATTCATGAGAAGGAACTTTTTTTTTTTTTAATTCCCAATTTTGAAGCTTATTCGAATATATCAAGTCTCTATGAAGAGAATATTTTATGTGCACAAGTTACTTTCCCTTTCTAAACTTTTGCACTATCCGATTTGACTCTGATTTTGCAAGATGTAATAAAAGATTCTACATGGTGGCCATTCGTAAACTCAACTAGTTGGAACTCATCAACTTCCTAAATATCTCAATTTAAAATCTACTGTTATTCACTTAGGACCTTTGCTATTTTCATCTCAATCCAAATGTCTTACCAACTGTCTTCTATCCAAATTCAGATATCCTTGCTAAAAGCGTCCTTTTTGCAACACTTTGAAGTCAATAGCCTATAAACAGCATTTACAGAAAGATTTAAAACGGGAAAAACAAAGGAAACTCAACACTGTTTCATAGGAAATTAGAAACAAACAAATATTATTATTATTATTATTATTATTATTATTATTATTATTATTATTATATTATATTATTATTATTATATTATATATTATATATTAATATTATTATTATATAATCTCTCTACAGAGAATTTTGTGAACTTGAGAGATGTCTCTTCATTGTTGGAGGAAATAAATGAAAAAGGTTCAGAGGCCAATTTCGAATCGGATGAGAAGAAATATTTTGCTCAGCTTGTCATGTCGAAGTTTCCTTTGGTGCTTCTCAACAAGTTGAGTGATGAGAAAAGGAGGTAAATTTGTCTAATATTGAATTACTTCTTGTAGAAACATTATAATTATTATTGATATTATATTAATAATTATTATAATTATTATTATATTATTATTTTATTATATTATATTATTATTTATTATTATTATTATTATATTATTATTAATTAAGATATTTGTGTTGTAGCTAGAGGTGGGCTGGATATCAATTTTCAGTATTTGCAGATGCTGATATTTATTTTTCAATGTCTGCAGATATGGATAGAAGATAGTTTTAAGTATCAAGAGTTTAGCCACAAGACCTCATATAATTGGAAGATAAAAGTTCATTCGCGCAAAAAAATATATAAATTCATTAAAAAATAGGTACAAAGAACATATGTAAAATTTCTAGTAGCTGTAAGTCAAATGTCTTATGCCACCCACACCACACATACAGAAAGGTTATAACAATAAATAATCCTGGTAGTCTGAAATTTTCTAGATATGAAGAAATCAATCTTAGAATTCTAACTGCTGAAAATGCGTGTGAAGAGAGTGTGGATGGAACCACTTGCGAAATTTGCATAACATTGCGTGGTAACTGAAATGGTGATAGTGGAATCGTGTGTCGAGTTTACGTTGATAGGAATAGCTATTTTGGGGATGAGCGTCATAGTTAAGCGAGGAGGTAATAGTAGAATGAGAAATTACTAGTAAAATGATCAAGAACGGAGCGAGATGGTGATCAGGAATTTTGAATTGTGTAACAAAGTTTATAGAGGGTATAGTTCAGAAAGATTGGAGAGCAGCAGTAATAGTACCTTCTCATAAAGATAAGGGAACTGTATAATTAGTAGGAATTAGTTAAAGTGTTGATGGAAGATATAGCTGTATTCTTGGTCAAAAGAGTGACGCAGTGACTGATAGGACTGACATCTAGGTCAAAAGAACAAGGTGCGTTGAAGTCGTTAAAGGTAATGTTCGTGGATTAAAATCTTTACATTGAACAAATGAGAGAGGAAGAAGAATAAATTGTATTTAGGTTTTATGGATTGCAACAAGCGTACGATAGGATTAATAGGGAGCTCTATGGCAGGTGTAATGTTGGTGGTATTGTGGTAAGCTTCTGATGAATCACAAAAGTATTTATGATGCAGGCGTGAAGCGTGTTGTAAGAATAAACGGAGTCGAAAATGATTGCGTTTAATATTAATACGGACGTGAGTGCAGGCGAAGGAATGTTTATGTCTCCTTGCACTACATTAATTTGTATATAGATGGGTTATGAAAGATTAGAGTGGCAGGGTGGAAGTAGAACCGACGGGCCAGGGCGCCGGCCCCGCCAACCCCGGCCATTTTTAAGCGACCCGGCCCCGCCAAAATATCCAGGAAAAACCCCGGGGTTTTCTACCGGGGTTAACTGTAAATATACACTAAATAATAGAGGGTTACTTAAAACAAAATAAAAAAATATATGTAATTCCATTACTCCTTTGTTATTAATTTGATGCAAATATATAAACATACCTAAATATAAATAATTTTTTTTTATATTTACTATCTGATTCAAATTAAAATGAGGCCAAATTATAATTTTCCGAGTTTTTAACAGAAAAATATTCGAAATTTGATGTATCAAACGAATTCGGAAAAAGGAAATAAATATAATGTGTTCAAAATAGTTATTTAAAGTAAATATCTTCCAGAAAATCAAATATTTTCCGAAATACTCTTTCAAAATTATTTATTTAATTATATTAAAAATATATATATATATATATATATATATATGATATATAATAATATATATATATATATATATATATATGATTATATATATATATATATATATATAATAATAATATATATAATAATATATATATATATATATTATTATAATCATATTATATATACTACTATATATAAATAATATATATATGATATAATATATAATTAATAATATTATATATATATAATATATATACTTTAGAGAGGAAGCCCTTGATTCCTTTTTAAGTATTATGCTTTTACTGTCACTTCATTTTATTACTAATTGTACACAAATTAAAAAACACATTGTTAAAACACTTTTTTTTAATGAAATAAATTTTTAAAAGTGGAAAAGCTAATTTCTTCCCAACACAGCGAAACCTCTTCAGCCTTTAAGGACTGGATTTCTCTTTGATCCTTCATCAGCTTCAAGTGTGTTTCAGTTGTCGCTATTTTTCATGGTGTTTGTGAAAATTTTATTTTCAGATATCCATTTTTATAAAATCTATTTCTTAACTTCACCGGCATGCCATTTGTAGTTGTTACTATTGTAAATGCAAAAGGATTCCATTTTGCGAAGGTTCGTGTGATTGATATTTCTGATCATCTTTATATTGTTGATAAACTATTGTTAAGAAAGGGTGGGGTAAAATATGATAAAATCTGTTAGTTCCATATAAATGTTACTGAGTATGGAGACATGGGATCCCATTACGGCCGAAAGTTTGTTTGTAAAATTTGCCATTAAAATAAAAAAGTTATGTTGTAATGAGAGATTAATGAGCTGCTTTAATATATGAAACGGAAGGCCAATCTCTCATTACAACATAACTTCTTTTCATTTTAATGCAAATATTACAAACAAACTATCGGCCTGAGTATGGGATCCCATACTCAGTAACATATACAGTATATGGAACTAACAGAATTTATCATATTTTCCCACCTTTTATTAAACAATAGTTTATGGATAGATATGTAGATGACATTTTGTCTCCCTCCCTCACAACACCAACCCTAATGATGTCCTAAAGTATATTAACTCTATTCATCCTTCAGTTCAGTATACAATAGAAATGCCTTCCAACAACTCTATCCCCTTCCTGGATACCTTAATCACATGAAATAACAATCACTTGCAATTTACTATATATAGAAAACCAACATTCGCACCAAACTATATACATTGGCTATCAAATCATTCCCCAAACACAAAATTAGCTGTTCTGCATCTCGTATTTTCTCCGTGCCTTCTATATTGCTCTCCCCTTCTTCTAGCACAAGAAACAAAATACATCCACAATACTTTCAAATCACTATCATCCTGAGTTTCATCACAAAAGTCATTTAACAAAGCAAAAAAGAGTACTATACCACCTTTCCCCCGAAAAATAGCAAACACCTCCTTTACCAATTCCTAAATTACCATTATATTCGTTAAAACAAAAATACCAAAAAATATTTACCCTCATTCCATCATAATAAGACATCACCTTAAAAAAACATTCTCAAACCCCCAAAAACGAAAAGAAAATCTCCCCCAAAAGCTGTATATATCACATCCCCTGCAATAGTTGCAATAAAACATATATAGTGAAACCATAGATTTGCAAAGAAGAAAAAACCAACATACAGATGACCTGCACAAGGACAGCATAGATTCAGCTTTAACAAGTCATTGGCTTAATAAATTTAATACTATCTTACAGTCACTAATAAAGATATAAGAAATATGACAAAGTCTAAAGAACAAAAATATGGAATCCTTTTGCAATATTTAATGTAAAATTTACATTAATATTCCCGGTGAAGTTTATATAGATTTTATACAATCTGAATATCTTGAAACATCAAAATATTTCCAGCAACACCATGAAGAAAATAGCAGACCACTGAAACACACTTGAACTGATGAAGATCAGGAAGGAATCCAGTCCCTTAGCCTGATGAGGTCCGCGTGTAGCACGAACATTAGCTTTCGGTAAAATACTTTCATGAAAACGAACCTGTCTTTAACCATGTCTTGCATTTGTAATCTCTCATTACAACATAAGTGAGAGCAAGGCAGAACACTAAAAAAGAATACAAGGCTTCCTCTAAAGTAAATATATCACTACGACAAGGTATGTTTATATAGATTTTAAATATCTACATATTTGAAAAATATATATATATATATTATAATATATATATATATATATATATAGTAATATATATATATATATATATATATATAATTATATATAAGATAATATATATATATATAATATATATTATATATATATATATATTAATACAACTTATTTCTTCTAGAAAATCAATTTTCTAAAAATTTCTTTCGAAAATATTTATTTAATTGAATTATAAATGTATTCCTTTTTTTATAATTTAAAATTATTAATGAAATTTTAATTATATTGTTTTCATCCTAAGTTTTAAGACTTTCATTGTTTTTGACTTACATTTCTAATTTTAGCCAACCCCCGGCCCCGCCCCGGAGCTAAATAGAGCAGCCCCGGCCCCGGCAAAATTCCCGCCCCGGCCGGTCCCTGGTGGCAGGGGATGGTGTAGAATGATGGAGATGGAGGGCCTACCTATTATATGAGATGATTTGGTTTTGTATGCGAATCTGAAGAGAGTTTGAGAGGATGGTAGAAATTGCGGGTGTGTGAAAAGAGGGTTTTGAAGTAAATCGTAGATAAATTAAGGTTTATGGGTATGAGTGAGACAGCTCTCAGTGTCGAAATTATGTTAGATGGTCAGCAACTGGAGAATAAATGTCAGAATTTAAATATTTAGGATAATGGAGAAAAAGGTGGAACGAAAAGTTGGGGAAGGCAGGAAGTGGCTGGTGTAATTTAAAAATCCTGTGGATGAAAGGGCACTAAAGTCTTGAGGTGTGCTAGGGTCTACATCATGATTTGTTGTCACCTGGGTTTTTGTTGAAGTAGGGGAATATTGTATGCAAGAAGTGTATAGATTAAAAGTTCAATTTGTCAGATGGACAATCTTAGGGCGTGTTCTGTTAAAAGAATTGACAAAATGAGGAATAACGTATTAGAGAGTTGTGTTGGTGTGAAAGTAAATGAGGAAATGAGAAATAAATAAAGTAGTGAGATGTATTTTCATTGGAAGGATGATGATGGTCGGTTGTTAAGCAGATGTATAATGGCGAGTGTGTTCGACCGGCTGGGAGACTGAAGGAAAAAGTGGATTGAGTCGAAAGGAATGCCTGAGAGAGAGGAATGTGATGGCAGAGAGGAGAAAAAGGTGCATAATACGAGAATGGCGGGTTTTGTGAGGGGTATGGTTGTGACCCACCTGGGCCAAGGGATGAACCCCTACATTGACGAGAGCCATAGTGATGGTCTGTCACTCCCGTGAAGCTCTAGCGTGGATTTCTGACGCGACAGTTCTTACTAAAATGTATAAAGGGGTGATAAGGCTGGGTTTCTTTCGACTTGGGTCAATTCTACTACTTGGATTTTGTGGTTAATGTTGCCTGTGTTTTTTAGAAAGAAGGTGAGGTGATTATTATTATTATTATTATTATTATTATTATTATTATTATTATTATTATTATTATTATTATTATTATTATTATTATTATTATTATTATTATTATTATTATTATTATTATTATTATTATTATTATTAATATTATTATTAATTTTAAGAAAATCTTTTATACAGAAATTTTTGAACCTGAGGAACGTTTCTTCATTGTTAGAGAACATAAAGGAAAAGGTTTCAGAGGTCAATTTCGGATCGGATGAAGAGAAATTCTTCTCTGAACTTGTCATGTCGAAGTTTCCTTTGGTGCTTCTCAGCAAGTTAAGTGATGAGGAAATAGAGGTAAATTTTGTCCTATATCAATGTTGGTTTTATCCATTTTCATAATAGTTTAAAACTAGTAGTTGCTCTCTTTAAATAAATAAACCTTTTTGATAGGGAGCTCCTAGCTGTGTAAACTATATTCCAAAGCTACTGAACCACGGGGTCAAAAAAATTTTTTTGAGTGGAACCAGAACCGTTGTAAGGGGAAGTGGGTCCAAGAAAGAAGACCCATCAGATTAATCTGCCTGCTAAGATGATACTCTTAAATAAATCTATACCTTCTTCAGTAATAATTAAAAAAAAAAAAAAAAAAACGGTTAATATATTCAAATAGAAGGAAAAAAACTAGTTTAATGGGGTGAGAGAAAGATGGTAATGCTTTATGTTTATTTAATCCAATGTTTTAATTATGTATGATACAACTAATGATATAATTTTAATCAAGTTAAACTTATAGTAATATTCAATATATTCAATGTTTTTCATTTGAAAGTTCTTACTATTAATAATTTTGCCTAATTTTCTTAGTTCTCACCAGGGATGGCACGAAAAAAATCAAATGAAAAAAATCAATTGATTTTTTTACTTGATGTTTTTATAAAGAAATCATGATTTTTTTGATTTTATTGATTTTTTGATTTTTTTTTATTTTTTTATTTTTTTTTATATTTATATTTTTTTATATTTAAGTGATAAACTTCAATAGAAATAAAAATTAAAATAAAACTATATATAGTTTTATTTCCATATTTAATTTTTTTTCAAATTTTTTAAACCATCCTGTCAAAATAAAAATTTAATAGATCTATTAATATTTTTTAAAATTAATTTATTGTTCAAAATATAATTAAGAAGCTGCATTAACCCCTCTAGAAGTCCCAGTCAACCCATAATAAAAAAAGAATAATACTTAAGCCGCCGCATGGTCCTATTTAGACTGTCCCAGGATCAACCAATAAAAATTAATAATTAAGAAGCCGCATTGGCCCCTCTAGAATGTCCCAGTCAACCCATAATAAATAATAAATAAGAATAATACTTAAGAAGCCTTATGGGCCTATCTAGACTGTCCCAGTCAACCAATAATAATTAAAATTAAAAATAATAATAGAAGCGCATTGACCCTTCTAGAATGTCCTAGTCAACTCATAATAAATTAAGAATAAATACTTAAAAGCGCGTTGTCCTTTGTAGACTGTCCCCGTCAACCAATAAAAATTAATAATTAAGAGCACGCATTGGTCCTTCTAGAATGGTCCCATCAACTCATAATAAATAATAAATTGGAAT